>JAJMCZ010000096.1:0-52990 GCA_030573245.1 Ascobotryozyma americana | reverse complement strand
TATTTATTATTTATTATTTATTATTTATTATTTATTATTTATTATTTATTATTTATTATTTATTATTTATTATTTATTATTTATTATTTATTATTTATTATTTATTATTTATTATTTATTATTTATTATTTATTATTTATTATTTATTATTTATTATTTATTATTTATTATTTATTATTTATTATTTATTATTTATTATATATTGTCTAACTGATCTTTAGGTTTCTTTCTGTATTATATTTATTAGCCTCAATGCATGAAAGAATTCCTTCTTCTTCATTAGAGGATAGAGAAATTATAGTTGAACGCGCAAGGGTATGTTCAATATATTTATAAGAATAGATAAATAAATAAATATATATAATATATATATATATATAAAATACAAACATACTAACAGACAGAAAACTTATATACGCTTTTTACAACAATGTCAAAATTACAATATAATACCAAAACACTTTGCACCAATAATAAATAAATATATAAATTTATCAACAGAAAGTTTAGTAGAAAATTATTTAAATCCATTAGATAAAGGAGTGTCAAAACGGGAAGAAAAAATAACAAGATTTAAACTTGAGAAAGAATTAGAATCAAACATTAATCATTTAGATCTTTCTTCTTCATATGTACCTCAGTACTTAGATGAAGAAACTGTCCGTAAAATATATATTGATCAAATACAACTATATATTACAAAAACTTTTGATTCTTTAGATTCATTAAATTTAGAAATCCAATTATTAAAAAATGGTCCTAAAAATAATAAATCATTTAATAAAAATGATGAAAATTTACAAAGAATTGATAATTTAACTAAATTAAATACAAATTTGTATTCTTCTACATCGTCTGATCCAATTCTTAATAAAGAAGGAAAAATTTTAAGACCATTTGTACTTACTGGTAATAATTTATCACAACGGGATGCTTTATCTAAGGAAATTACTGCTTCTGCTGATCCAACAAAATCATCTGCTTCTTATAAACTACCTACAATGACTATGGATCAATTCTTATCTGCAGAAAAACAACGTGGTGCTATGTTATCATCTGCTTTTGATTCACAGTCTCAACAAAGACTTATGAATAAATATACTTTTGATACTCAAAGGCTAGGATATAAACCTCCTGCAGAATCAAATGATATTGTTGAAGAATCTTTAGGATCAGGAGTTCGTACTGTTATCCCTAAAGAAAGCAGTGATAATGAAGATGAAGAAGACGAAAAAGTAGCTGATACAGCAACTTATAAGGCAAGAAAATGGGATGAATATGTTGAAAACAATCGCAAAGGATCAGGTAATACAATGAATTTAGGTTAATGTTTATGTTCTTATGTTGTTATGTTTTTGTAATGTTTTTTTTGTCATGTTTTTTTGTCATGTTTTTTGTCATGTTTTTTTGTCATGTTTTTTTGTCATGTTTTTTTGTCCTGTTTTGTTCTCATGTTTTTCTTTGTCATGTTTATTTTTTTTTGTTTTGTCTTATTCTATTTATTTATTATACAATATTTACTGCAGTCTAATTAGAAGTTTTCGATCGCTTATATTTCATATGAATATAAATATGTATATACATGTTTGTGTGTATATACATACATATGTGTGTGTGTATTTATATAGAAAAACAAACACAAACTATATGGACTTTGCAAAGAAGACAAAATACATACATCATTTAATGTGAATAATTTCGAAGAAAGTAATTTTATAAATTTTGTGAATAAAAAGTATTAACTAAATAAATACAAATAAATAAATACAAAAAGAAATAAAAGAAAACAGACATATAATAGAGCAATGAAAGAAAAAAAAAAAAAATCGTTAAAATTTACAAACATAAATAAATAGATAGATGATAAAATAAAAAAATAAAAAAATAAAAAAAGATAAATAATGTTTTACCAATCGTTTATTATTAGCAAGAGCAAGAACCCTCATCTTGTTGCTGGCTAGGATTTATGTTAACGTCAATCATTTGTGATGTATTTTGTGCATTATCATTTGAAGATTCCATTCCAGGAAGAACTTGAGCAACACGTTGAAAGAGCGTTTTAACGTTATGACCAGCTTTTGCACTAGTTTCTATAAACATAATACTTAAATCTTTGGCTTTTGCTTCACCTTCTTCTGTAGTAACTTTACGTTTATCAGCTAAATCAGTTTTGTTACCTACTAATACTATGATAACATCATTTCCTCTTTCTGCTCGAACATCATCTATCCATTTGGATGTTTGTTCGAATGAGGCTCTGTCTGGGAGATTAGTTCAGTAAAGTGATAGTAAATTGATAAAAAAAAAAAAAGAAAAAAAAACATACTTGTTATATCGTAAATTACAATAGCAACACTTGAATCTCTAATATAAGAAGGAATTAAACTTCGAAACCGTTCTTGACCAGCTGTATCCCATAACTGCAGCCTTACAGTTCTATCGTCCAAATACATTGTCTGAGGGTTAATGTGTGTGTGTATATATGTGAATGTAAAATGCGATGTTTAATGCAAAAAATACAACCACACTATATAATTCCTATAGTTAAAAAAAAAATGCTAACCTTTGATAAAAAGTCAATTCCAATTGTTGCCTTATAGTTAGAATTTTGTTTTGTTATATTGGGAAAGAAAAAAAAAATAAAAAATACATACAGCATATTGGGCATCAAATGAATCGTACATAAACCGTGTGATGAGAGAAGTTTTTCCCACTAATGGAATTAAAAGAATAGTAAGTATTAGAATAAGAATGATAAAATAATAAAAAGTAAACAATAAATAATAATAATAATAATATAATAATAATAATATAATAATAATAATATAATAATAATAATATAATAATAATAATATAATAATAATAATATAACAATAATAATATAATAATAATAATATAATAATAATAATATAATAATAATAATATAATAATAATAATATAATAATAATAATATAATAATAATAATATAATAATAATAATATAATAATAATAATATAATAATAATAATATAATAATAATAATAATAATTCCAAATAATAACAATTCAAACATCTATTAAATACCGCTTTGTTCTCCTAGAAAAACCAGTCTATAAGTTAGCAGCACTTCATACTAATATAAAAACTATAAATTAACCACTCATTACTTACTTATATTTTTTAACTGGATTAGCATATGAAGTTGCCGACATTTTGAATATGCTGTATAAAAATATCTATCTATGAAATTATTAGTAAATATATATTTTTTATTATTATTAGTACTACTATTCTACTATACTATACTATCGTTGTTATTGTATATCGTATTAGTATATTATGTAATTTTATTCAAATGCTTATGTAACCGCTATAAAATATCATTTTTAAAAGGTACATTTTATACTTACAGTAGTATATTATGTACCTTTTATATATTATTGTTATTATTATTATACACAGTAATAAATTTATTTCTATTTACCCGGATAGTGGATATTTCAGTACAGTATATAAAATACTTAAATAACTATTTTCCTTCAACTTAGTAAGCACTACAACATAAATTACGGCAAGAAGAAAGAAATAATAAAAGAAAATAAGAAAAATAAATAAGAAAAATAGAAAATAAATAAGAAAAATAAATAAGAAAAATAGAAAATAAATAAGGAAAATAAAAAATAAATACGAAAAATAAAAAATAAATAAGAAAAATAAATAAGAAAAACAAATAAAAACAAATAAAAAAAATAAAATCAAAATAATTCATTTTTTATTATATTTCCAAATCCAATAACGTATTACTCATAATTCCATTATGGCTTTAAAAAAAAGCAAAGAGAATTCAAAAACATCAAATAAAAAAAATGGCAAAAAAGACCCTGTGATTGAAGACAAGGTGGAAGAAAAAACTGAGGATAAACCGGAAAATAAAAGTGACGAACAAACTGATGAAAAAACTGATGAAAAAAATGATGAAAAGGTGGAAAAAAAAACACAAATAGAAGAAGAATTATCAGAAGAAGATGAACAACTTAAAAATGATTTAGAACTTCTTGTAGAGCGTTTAGAGGTATGTGATAAAATTGATGCTGTAGCAGTCGTATATATATTATTTTTGTTTTTCTTACTGTTACTTTTGTTGTTGTTGCTGTTGTTTTGATTTTTTTTGTTTTTGTTATTATTTTTTGCCACTTTTTTTTTTTTTTTTCACATACAAAAAAAATACACACAACATGCACAAAATACACATCATACACTACATAATCTAACACTGCAGGAAAATGACGCTACTCTTTATTCCCCATCCTTGTCCTCTCTCAAAGAAATCATACGCACTTCAACATCATCCATGACGGCAGTACCTAAACCGCTTAAATTTTTAGCACCACACTATAAAAATTTAGTAAAAATATATGAAACATGGCCAAATTCACCTACAAAAGAACAATTTGCTGATGTTTTATCTGTATTAGGAATGACTTATGTTGACACTGAAGCACGTGATTCGCTTCGTTTTCGATTGGAATCAAAAGATACTGATATATACAGTTGGGGTTTCGAATATGTTCGGCATTTAGCTTTAGAAGTTGGTCAAGAATATGCTGGAAGGTTGGATTCTGATACTGATGTAAGCAACTTAGTATCTCTTGCACTTAAGTTAATTCCTTTCTTCATGACACATAATGCTGAAGCAGATGCTGTAGATCTTCTTATGGAAGTTGAAGCTGTTGAAAAAATAAAACAATTTGTAGATGTAAATACTTATGAACGTGTATGTCTATATATGGTTTCTTGTATAAATCTTTTAGCACCACCAGATGATCAAATCTTTTTAAAAACTGCTTTTGAAATTTATTTAGCACAGAAAAAAGTAGCTCATGCTTTAATCTTAGCACTAAGATCTGATGATGAAGATTTAATGAGAACTGCATTTAGTTCAACTAATGACCATTTGATGCATAAACAATTAGCTTTAATTGTGGCTAAAAATCATGTATATTTACCTTTAATTGCTGAAGAATATGGTGTTCAAGATGCAATGTCAAATTGTGATTTATCACAACATTATCGTTATGCGGCTGAAAAATTAGATTTATTGGAACCTAAAACTCCAGAAGATATTTATAAAACTCATTTGGAAGCAAATTCATCTATTCCTTCTAATTCTGCAGAAGTTGCAAAACAAAGTCTTGCTGCTTGTTTTGTAAATGGTTTAATTAATTGTGGTTTTGGTACTGATAGACTTCTCTTAAGTGAAAATAAAGGTGCAAATTCAATTCTTTATAAAACAAGAGATGATGGAATGCTTTCTGCTACTGCAAGTATTGGAATGGTATTTCAATGGGATTTCGAAGATGGTTTACAAGCTTTAGATAGATATTTGTACACTTCAGAAGAATCTATAAAATCTGGTGCTATTTTAGCCATTGGAATTGTTAATAAAGATATTCGTGATGAAGCTGATACTGCTTTAGCTTTACTTGCTGATTATCTTTCCAGTACTAATGTTTCTATTCGTACATCTGCTATTATTGGTTTAGGTATTGCTTATGCAGGTTCTCAAAGAGGTGATATTTGTGACTTATTAACTCCTTTAATAACTGATACTACTGTTCCAATGCAAATCTCAGCTTGTGCTGCTGTTTCCCTTGGCCAAATATTTGTTGGTTCATGCAATGGTGATGCTACTTCAACTTTGCTTCAAACTCTTATGGAAAGAGATGAAACTGATTTGGATGATAAATGGTCTAGATTTTTAGCACTTGGCTTAGCATTAATTTATGCTGGTAAAGCTGAAGAGACGGATGCTGTTGTAGAAGCCGTTAAGGTAATTAACCATAAACTTGCAAGTATAGTGTCAGTTTTACTCACAATTGTATCATATGCAGGTACTGGAAATGTCTTAAAAATTCAACAAATGCTTCATGATTGTCTCGACAAAATAGATGATAGTGAGGATGAAGATGAAGATAGTGAAGAAGAAGATGACGATGAAGAGGTGGATGATGATGAGGAGGATGATGAAGAAGAAGAAGAAGATGATGATGATGGAAATATAAGTAATGAAACTAGTAACGAGTTTTGGAATGGTATTCAAGCTACATCTACTTCTGCTAAAATCCCTTCCCGACAATCGAAAACTGAACTTGATCATGAAACTGATAGTAATGATCAAGATACTGATGATTCTGATGATGAAACACATTTATCATCTGAAGAAATAAAAAATAGAGCAATTGCACGACAGCAATACTCAGTATTGGGAATTGCTGCTATTGCCATGGGTGAAGATATTGGACAAGAGATGTCTTATCGACATTTCGGACATTTGATGCGTTATGGAGAAGCTAACATCAGACGCGCAGTTCCTCTCGCTTTGGCTTTGTTACATGCTTCCAATCCACAAATGAAGGTGTTCGAAACACTATCTAGATATTCTCATGATAGTGATATTGATGTTGCTTTTAATGCTGTATTTGGTATGGGAATTGTTGGAGCTGGAACTAACAATGCTCGTCTATCTATTTTATTACGTCATCTTGCCTCATATTACTCACGTGAACCTAATGTACTTTTTATGGTTCGATTTGCACAAGGTCTTGTCCATTTAGGTAAGGGAACTCTCACTGTTAACCCATTCCATTTTGATAGACAAGTTTTATCCCGTGTTTCATTAGCAGGTTTAATGCCTGTTCTTGTTGCTCTTTTAGAGCCTAAATTGTTTATTCTTTCTGGTTTTCATATGCTTCTTTACAATCTTGTTCTTGCTATCCAACCTCGTTTCCTTATTACACTTGATAAAGATTTAAAACCTTTACCAGTTAATGTTAGAGTTGGTCAAGCTGTAGATGTTGTTGGACAGGCTGGCCGACCTAAAACTATTACTGGATGGGTTACTCATATTACTCCAGTATTATTAAGCTATGGAGAGCGAGCAGAACTTGAAGACGATAAATATATTAGTTTGACACCTTCTTTAGAAGGGATTGTAATTCTGAGAAAGAATCCAGATTACATAGAAGGTGATAGATAAATTCATTTGTAAATCTTTAATTCATTTATTATATCGTTATTTATTAATTCTTCTATTATTTATATAAATATTGTTTATTTTTATAGTATGTTAAATGGTATATAAATATCGGTTGTGAGTAATACAAAATAAAAAAATAAAAAAATAACATTTCCCAAATTTATTTTAAATTGTTCTTTTGCTAAGGTAAAAAGTTTATTTATATAGTAGTTTTATCTATGAAAATGCTTAAATCCATGAGAAAAAAAAAACAAAAAAAAAAAAAAAAAAAAAAAAAAAAAAAAAAAAAAAAAAAAAAAAAAAAAAAAAAAAAAAAAAAAAAAAAAAAAAAAAAAAAAAAAAAAAAAAAAAAAAAAAAAAAAAAAAAAAAAAAAAAAAAAAAAAAAAAAAAAGATATAAAACGTATAACCAATGAAAAACATGAATATAAAATTCTATACATAAAGTATAATAATCATAAAAATGGTTGATGAGGTTCTTCCAATCTAATTAAAAAAATACTCGTTAAAATTACACTAGAAAATATTAAAAATATTAAAATAAAAGTTCTAGCACCAGAGTAAATTAAAAGAGTATTTTGGGCCAATTTTTTCAAAGTTTCAATATAATTTAAAAAAGAATTTATTAAAACACTTACTGATAATGCTAAAATTATATAAGCAAAAACAGTAGTAAATCTTTTTTCTAAAGGAGATGGTGAAATAGTAACTTCATTAGAATCCGGAAACCTAAATTGTAAAAAAAGAGCTGCTGATGCAATACATAAAAATATAGATAGTCTTACCCAAGAAAGAAAATTACGTTCATTTGCACAAATATCCCTAGCTTCTGAAACTTCGTTTGTATATATTAAAGATGTTATATAAGGATAAGAAAAAAAAAACGAAAATAAGGAAACAGCTTCTAAATCTTCAATTGATTGAGCAGTATGATTAGGAGAAGTTATTAAATTTTCATCATAGTTATACCAATTATTTTCTATTGTATGCTCAAATACATCATCATTCCTGATACCATTATTGTCATTATTTGAAGGTTTGTTTGAATTACATCTTAGTACAGTAGTATTGCTTCGTAAATACGCTTCAGAATGGCTCATCTTATATATTAATTAATTTTATTGTTTTGTAGTCTGTTTGTTAAACATATTTATACTTCCCAAATTTATTAAAACCTGTAATAGTATATTAGTGAATATTAATGGATATTAGTATTTATTTATTAATAACCGTTACTATTATTTATATGATTTCATTTGCTGCCATTTTTCTTATTTGGCTTTGCGATGCAATTTGATGGAGTGATATTAAAGGGAAATGAGAAATTATACGTACTGCACAATCAGCTCTGATATCGCTGCCATGACAACCACTTTTGCTAAATAGAATATTATTAACAAAGAGTTTAGCTTTGATTATGAAGTGTTGTTATGGAAACGACATTTTATTTCCTATTCTAATACCTTTTCTTTTTCATTTGAACTCTTCAAATTCAATATACGATCTATTGAATAGAGTATAAAAATGAAAAATGAAAAAAGGGAAAAGGAAAAACGGTTTTCTAGCTTTCTAGTTGAACTGTAATTTATTGCTAAATATTTATTTCTCTTGTAGCACTTATCTGTGTCAATGTAAACCATAGGTTTTATAAATTTTCTATAACAACATATACTATATTTTAATCTTAATTATTAGGGAACTTAAAAAAACAATCTACAGAAAAAAGGCTTCAAGCATACAAACTATCATTTGATTCAAACTAAATAGATTTTTTTTAAGATTATTCTTTCCTCACTAATTTAGTGCTTTAAAATATGTAGATATTTATAGCAGATTGTAGTTTTATAGTCTTCAAGTAACATTTTCTTGTTAGAAATTAGTTTTTTTTTTTTTTTTATATGAATTAATCTTTGTAAAGTTTTTTTGTTCATATATATGTATTCAAAGTTGTAATAATTTTGTCTATGCTCAATGACCTCTTTTTTTTAAAAAAAAAAAAAAAGAATCGTTTTTTTTTCCTTTTTTTTTGTTTTTTTCAACCATATCTGCTTAATTAGAACTTTAATTTACAAGTAAACTTCTTAATCACTTAATACTGCCATCAAATTAAATTCCTATATAAATGAGAAAAAATGATTTTCATTCAGTGGCATAGTTTGCAGTTTTCCGATTCCGAAATATGCAAAGCATTTGAAAAATCAACTTGAAAAAGCAGTAGAAAGAATATGGAATCGGTTGGACGAAAGATGATTCCATTGAACTTATTGAGATTTGATTTACTTTATAAATTATGTTTCAACTTATAATACAAAAGAAGGTTTGTATAAATGCCAATGATGATAATAAATTTACATGAAGATGAAGTATATTTGGACGATGTTTATGATAAAATTCTGGAAAAAATCAAACAAAAATGGTATACTTATGAGTATAGCAAACACATGTAATCATTTAGACGTAGAAAAACTTTGAAAAAAAAACCGAAAAAATAAAAAAAATCTTTCGTAATTATTGATTAATAATTGTGTTTTTATTTCGACTTTATTTTATTTGTTTTACTATGTTAATTACAATGGTTTATATCTAATTTGTGTACAATAGTTTACTTGTATATCTAATTTATGTACAATAGAATATAAGAAAAAATATATATAACTTAAATACTAATTAACGCAAAAAACATATTGTAACACAAGCAAACTAATAGAAATTAAAAAAAAAACTACATAATAATAAATTAGTTTATTCTATGCACTCAGATATATCTAACTTATTATACAGTAAAGTTAATAAAATTGCTCGAATATATACGTTTGTATGGGTTTTTTTCTTTTTTTCTTTTTTTTATGAATCTAGCAAAATTGCCCTAAACCGCACAATTGTTGTGACGAACGCCGGTTTTCATTTTTTTACTAGATCAAATGTGGAGAAAAATAAATCTTTAATTTAAGGTTGAAATTCGGCTAATAATATACAAAACTAAAGTGTGTGTTTTTTTTTAAAAAAAAAAAAAAAATAATATAAAATGGATTATTTATCATCTTTAAATTCAGGTACTCTAGATGCAAATAAACCTACATTATTTGAATTATTAGCTGCAAAACAATTAAACGATTTATTAAATCCTTCAATTAGGTACATCATCGCTTATAATGCAGAAAGACATCCCAGATATTTACTAAGAATTGCAAATAATTTTAATGAAGTACTTCTTTTATTCAAAATTATATTTGAATTAAATTATTTAAAAAAATGGAATGGAACTTTTACTGAAAATTTTTATGGCATTAAAAGATCAAGAATAAGTCCATTTGATATTAGTAATTCTGAATCTATTGCTCCTGAGTTTATATATAAATCTACTAGATTAACAAAGGGACAAATATATGGGCGTTTAATATTTGCAGTATGTTTTTATTGTATATTTTTTATCCTATTATATTATTTTATGTATTAAATTTTAATACGAATTTTTAGGATATTTTTATTTTTTTATCCCATTCTAACTAATAGGTTGTCTTTCCGTATTTACATTCAAAAATACAAGAAAAATATGAAATACTGCATTCACAAGAATTATTAAGAAGAAATGAAGTTCAATTAGACAAAGATGCTGATTTGAAAACCATTTTAAAATTTAAATTAGAACGCACAATTTTAAATGTATACCCAAAGGTTATTAAATTTAATACAATTATTAGTATTGCCTTCCAAATTTTATATTTATTTGGTAAATCTCCTTATTTTGGTTTAGAAGATATGCTTTTAGGTATCAAATGTGCTCGTTTAACTTCTTTAGATTATTCATTAAATCAAAGTTCACCTATGGATAATTCTGAGTTAAATGATAAAAATAGTAATAATAATTTTTTCTATAAATTTATTAAATCTTTTACTACATTGGGTGGTTTAAAATCAATAAATTATGCTTTATTCGAATCATTGAATACTTCTTTGGCTGTTTTTGTATTTTTATTAAAATTTATCGAATGGTGGTCTTCTAGTGAGTTTTCTAAACAATTATCTAAAACTTCAAGATCTTCCGATGATGAAAATATGAAAGTTCCTCCAAAACCAAAAGATTTAATTATAAAAGAAATTAAAAATTTAGAAGAAACTTATAACGAGAAAAATGATAAATTAAATGAAAGTAATAATACAAATAAAGAAAATGATTTAACGTATGAGGAAAAATTAATTGCATCTGGTAAATGCTATATATGTAAAGAAAATATTACAAATCCTACTGCTATTGAGACTGGCTATGTATTTTGTTATCCTTGTATATATAGATACTTGCAAGAATCTCCACGCGATACTGGCGGAAGATGCCCGATTTCAGGGCAACGTCTTTTAGGATGTACTTACATACTAGAAGATCAACTATGGGATGTCGAAAATCTGCGAAGAATTATGATTTAACGTTGCATTTACTTTAACTTTCTTTATTCGTATCTTTATATTTTTATTTAATCTGTATATTGTTATTATTTTTGGGTTTTGTCTTGCTTCATATTTTTTGCACTTACATTTACATATTTTTACATGGCTGATTTTGATTTTCAAGATAATTTCAATGCAGATAAAAACTCTTCAAATTTGCTTATCATACAGGTAACTACTTACTATATATGGGGGATTAATTAAATAATATAAAAATGATTATAATAAAAAAAAACTATGAAAAAATAAAAAATAAAAAAAAAAATAAAAAATAAAAAAAAAAATAAAAAAGAATCTCTATGCAATAAATATAATCAAAATGATTTTTTTTAATGTCTAATTTGTATTGGCACGTTTAACAATTATCGGATTTTGTTGAATTATAGAAGGATCAATACCTTGATTAATTGCTTCTTCCTCTATGTTTTCTTCTTCCTCTGTTCTTTCTTGGGCATCTAATATTATTCTATCCCAATCACATTTATAAATATAATAGGTATCCATTATAATTACCATGAGTAAAGCAACAGAAACTCCTAACCACAAACCTGCAATTCTCCATTTCAAGGTGAAACCAGCAACTAATGATATTGGTATACCAAAAATGTAATATGCAGCTAATGAAACCCAGCCCCCTATATTTTGTTTACCTTGCCCTCTTAAAACACCATTAACTGCTGCGCTTAAGGAATCTAATACCAAATAACCAGAAATAATATGTAATACATTTCCAGTTTCTTGAATTACTTCTTCATTATCTGAAAATAAAAATGATAGTTGAAATGAGAAAAAGAAAACGATTGACATATTTATTAAACCAACAAGAAGAGCAGCAACATATGAAGCTCTGATTGTTACTTTAGCAGCATCAGAAAGAGTTGCACCAATAAAATTAGCAATTCTAGTCGATGAGGCGATTGATAATGCAAATGGTACTTGAAAGGTTAATGAACCTACAGTACTAATTATAGATTGACAAGCAAGAGCAGTTGTACCTAAATAAGAAGCAGCTAAAGTTAATATTTCAAAAGCAGCCCATTCTGCTTCAACCATTATTAAACCTGGTATTGCAAGTTTAACCATTGGTCCCCATTGTTTAAAAGCATCCTTTGAAAAGCCACCCCAACATTGATAACCATTAATAAACCTTATATATAAAATTAATATAATTGTCATAAGGTAATAACTTGTAACAACAGCAGTTGGAGCACCATAAAATCCAAAGCCAATATGTTTATCCCAAACAAATAAATAATTAAGTAAAATATTTATTGGAGCAGTTATAAATAAAGCAATAGTTCCAGCATGAAAAATATTTTGTGATTGTGTATATCTTTTTGCACATTCAAATGTAATAAAACCAGGTATACCTAAACAATAGACTCTTAAATAGCCAGTTGCTAAAGAAACTAATTGTTGTTCTGGTACAATATAACTTAAAATATAATTTGAATTATACCATATTATACACATTGGTAGAGATACCATAATAAGCATCCAAAAACATCTTTGAGCATGTAAACCAACTTGATAATATTGATTAGCGCCATAAGATTGTGCACATAATGTATCTAAACAAGTTGCTAAACCTTGTATTACACCTGAACCTGTAATACTTGCAGTCATTGCAGCTAATGAAACTGCAGCCAATTCATTTTTACCTAAATGACCGACTGAAAATACACTAGTTACATTTAATGAATATTGTAAAAGAAAGGTGATAACCATAGGAGCAGCTGAAGTGACAATATTATTGAATTCTCTTAGAAATGTTGTTTTAACTTTACCATTTTTAACAGCCTCCTCCCATTGTCTTTGAGTTTTTATTATTTCATTTATGTTGTTATTAATATTTGTGTTGTTATTAATATTTATATTTATATTGCTATTAGTATTAGTATTATTGATATTATTATTGCTATTAGTTGGAATGTTATTAATTATATGATTATCTTCAAGTAGTTTTAATTGATCTTGTGTTAATTCTGCCTCTTCATCATAGTTTCTACTAATAAACTGGAGATTTGGTGGAGATGAAGCTAAAACTTTAGAACTAGCACCGAAAGATCCTATTACAACCGATGATCTTCTAGTTGTATTTTTAAATGAATGTGAATTTCTTCTTTTTATATTAGAATATATAATTGGATTTGATTTTATTGGTAGTAGAGCATCTCTTTCTGAAGCCATATTATTAGTGTGTAGCGATATAATATATTTTGTTATATTAATAAAAAATGGGTAAATTACAATATGATGCAATTATATACAAGCTACAATGAGCACAGCTACAATAAATATAAAGTAAATATATCCATAAATCCAATAAGTTCAATAAATAACTACTATATATTATAATGTATTTATGAATAAAAAATATAAATAATATCTACAATTATATGAATAATGTATATAAACTTATATATATGTGCGATAAAATATATCTAAAAGAAACGCAAATGTTCCCCAATCTAAAATACAGTTCTACAAGGTAAAAAGTGCAATGTATAAACTCATAAATTACAATAAATTTTAAGTTTACAATGCAATAAAATGATTTAAAATACTACAGTACTACAATACTAGTATGCTATGACGCTACTATGTTATACTACTATATTTCAATAACAAAAAACACTACGATAATAATAAAAAACACACTTGCAAACCCATTCCTTAATAAGCAAGAAACAATAATCATTCAGAGTGACGAAATAATTGCATTAAATCATTAAATAAATTAGCATCTAGATTTTAGAGTCACTTGGTAACATTATTTACCCTATTTCTTATAATGGTAATTAATAAATCATGCGTGATTACTTAATATACAAAGCGTGTTCAAATCAAAATAGCTGTGATAGATATATATAAATAATTTTCTAGGTATATATAGGATATAATAGTGTATTATAAATAAATAACACTATAAGCATAATCTATAATAAATATATAAATTAACACTATATAAGCATAATCTATAATAAATATATAAATTAACACTATATAAGCATAATCTATAATAAATATAATAAATAATGTATTATGCATAGCTGGGGAAAAGACCACTTTTAGGACCGTTCAAAATAACCATTTTAGTTATTATGGAATATTTATTCTTACAACGCAACTTTTTTAAATCACTTATGTTATAAAGATAGCTTTTAGTTTTTAAACAATGAATTACTAGTTAATAAATTCTATTATATAGTTATTTTTAAAAAATAATCTTTTATCTAAGTAAATATTTATATAAAACATAATTATTAATGGAATTTATTTTGCATAATATCTGCTTTTTTTCATTATTGTTTATCATTTACAGACTAAAATGGAATATTATATAAATCGTAATATAAAAGGTCAATAATAATAGACACTTATACAAATCTGTAATCATATCATCAAATAATATGAAAATCTGTAATCATATCATCAAATAATATGCAAAAATATATTCATTTAAAAGCAATTAAAGCTTTTATAGTGAGAATACAAAAATATTGACAGCTTCTAGAAGTGAAATTCTAAAAGACTTTACGTATGTGCTGCCATTGTGATTCGTTGTTTTTCTCCGCGGCTCTAAATATATTTCTTAGTAATTTACCTTTTCTAGAGCTGATGGTAGACTAGAACTGGGGATTTTAGATCTTAACGTAGAATACGCAGAGATTTACCAAGTAATATTAATTTATTTAATTAAAATCTAGACTATAAAGCATATCTAGATAAATAAGAAAAGAGATTTTTAACCTATTTATTTGTTTTTTTTTTGTAAACTTAGTACTTGTAAATAAAAAAAAAATCATAAATACTCGTAATACATAGTAAAAATCAATAGGGCTACAAGGATAAGGGAACATTGTCCCAATATTTCGGACTCGCTATTATCAAAAATCTCTCAATGGCAACAATAATTCTAATATTTAAAATTAAATTCTTATAATTACATTTTATTATTTTACAATCATTAGTTTTCGATGTTTATTTAGAATAATATAAAGTTATCAGTTACCAAACACTAAAAACAAACCGCATTTAATATGTATACTAATTGTTACTTCATCGAAACATGGTTAGAATTATAAATCATTATAGTTTTTTCAATGTGATTAATTTATTATTTATTATTAAAAATGTATTAAATATTGAGAATTTTAAAATATATATTTTTAAACTGTGTATTCAATCGAATAAATATGTATATAGCATTGTAAACCAGTGGTAAATATTAAAAAGAATATGCATAAATTCAAAAAATAGCATGCAAGTTAATTATTTCACTAGTATGAGATATGAATATATAGAAGAAATGATAATAAACAGTAAACATAAATGATAAATGTAAATAATAAATAAGTAAATATAAATATAAATAGTAAATAATAAGCGAATAAATTTTATCCAGGTGTATTTGTGTATAATCATAATTAATAAAACGTTGAATTTTTTTAACTTTTATGAGTTTTAATATATAAATTAACTATAATATAGTTTACATCGGTTAAATTTTAATTAAATTTTCAAAAATAAATTATACAATTAAGTTATATCAATCATTAAAAGTTTTTTGAAATCTCATTATTTAATCGCTTCTTTAACCCTAAGTAGTTCTTCAATAACAAGACATTAAAACATAAAATATTATTTCGACAATCAAAAAAAAAAAGTGTAAAATTGTAAAATAAAGGATTAATTTACTGATTTCGTCCATTTTAAAATTATTATAATTGTATCCTTTCATACACTGGAGTATAATATTGTAAATTAATATTGCATACTATTATTAGAAACACATATTATATGTAGTTATACTATTGTATATATTTAAATTTAAATTGTGTATTGAATGATCAAATAAATGGATTTAAATACACTAGGAAAAGATAAAAAACGGTGGAATCCAAGTTCGAAAAATTATAATAATAATTATAATCTATTAGATATGAAAGATAAACCAAATATTAATACTGATATTAATTCTATTCATAATTCTTCTAGTGCTGGCACTAATTATTTTTGGAAAAGAAAATGTTTTAATAAATGTAGAATTAAATCCCCTAGAAGAACTTTTATTGTAAGGATGTTAACATTCGCTGTAGGCTTTTATTTAATATTTAAATTATTTAATTCCACTTTGAATTTATTTTATAACCCTTTTATTAATTCTAATCAACACTTAGATTTTTCTGCTATTTCTAAAAAAATTTCAAATTTTGATAAACAAATTTATAACTCTTTTCCTTTCGATAATTTACATATAAAAGAACAAAATAGTAATAACGATGATTATAGCGAATATAATGATGGTTATAATGATGGAGAAGATGTTGATGAACAAACATTATATGCAAGAAGATATAAATTTGATTATCTATACCATTCTTTCCTAAAGAAAGTTACTCAATATTTTAATTCGATAGCTTCTTTAAATTATGAGTTTATATCTCGTAAAGAGGATGTTATTTATGTGGCTCAGTCGAAAAATTCGCTTGACTTTTTAGCAAATTTGGCCTGCTCTCAACCAAACTCTATAAATAAATTCCGTCATCTTGTTTTTTTTGGTGACTTAGAATTTAATTTAACTAGTTACGTTGAGAATTCTCGTTACATTATTGATGGATTCGATTTAGTTCCCACTGATGGATCAAATATTAATCTTACAAATTATACTGATATCATGTATCAACTAGAAGAATCCTGTGTACTTTTTATTTATGATGCTCGTCCTGATCATACTGAAATACAAAAAACTATCATTGGTACAGAATATTCTATTGTACAACCGTTAATGAATATTTTTGGTACGACAAATCCTTCTCTTTTGATTTGGTCTTCTGAAGCAGAAGATGATCCTGTTTTCATAGCATTACTCAAAAAATCTTTGGCAAACTTTACCGGCGCAAGAATAATGGATGCTAAGCTTATTTTTAAAGATATTCCTTGGATAACCAAATTAAGTTCTTACATTTTAAGCGAATGGGACAAGCCGTTAATAGAAATAGTAATTCGTTCTCATAATGTGGATAACTTAGCAAATTTACTTGCACTTATTACATCATTATTAAATACAAATTATTTAGGAATGCCACATCCTAAAATATCAATAGAACTTCCCCAAGGTCTAGTAAATGGATATATTTTAGAGGCTGTTCAAAGTTCCAATTATCCTAAAGATAAAATTAATTTATTTCATTGTAGCACTAATAATTCTGCGGCTGATTTTTATGTATCTTCTGAAAGAGACATAAGCTTACTTGTTTTATCTTCGGAAACTATTTTGTCTTCATTTTGGTTTGAATGGGTTGTTTATGCAATAACATGGAAAAAATCTTTTTGCTCACATCTTGCCACACAGCAAGCTTGTCGATTTTTTGCTGGCATTTCACTATTACCTGGTGAATTATTTAATTTTAAATTTGTTAATGAGCCACATTTTGTACAAATGGGTCATTTTATAGGTGCATTATACTTTTCAGAACAATGGCAAGCTTTACATGCTTTTTCAGCTCGGAAACGATCAACTTCAATTTTAGACGTTTTGCCTGCTTCAGTAACGGATATAAATGCGGCTTTTCTTCTTCAAGGGTATTTTTTGTTTTATCCACAATTCAATCAATCAATAGGATCTCGGTTTTTACCATTTGATTCAGATGAAGTTCCTCAACATAAATTTATTGACTTTGAAAACTCCATCCAATTTAATGAGGCGTTAAATTCATGGCCTGAAAATATTGGTTTTTATACTGGCGAAAATAAAGATGAGGAAGAAAAAATAGAGAAAGATATAAAAAACCAAATATATCAGTTAGAGGTAGATAATAGAAGGCATGCTTATGATTTTGATCAACCTAATGAAGATTTAGAAAATGATTTATCTAAGAATATTGATATTTATTATCTTAAATTTGGTAAGCAGTTCGATTCAGTTAGAATGACTGCTTTAAATTTAAGACATTCACTTCTTCCTGAGTGCTCATTGTCTCCAAGTTCAGAAATGTTGAGTATTGATTATGAGGGAAACTCATTTGATCCATGGATTCATGTTTTTTGTGAAAATGCTGCCAAGAACTCTGGTGTTTCTTTGGAACAGATTTACAAAATCGATTCTGAAACCAAGGATTCTAGATTGGAATTAAATGATAAAAATAAAGAAAGCAATAAAAAACATGGTGAAATGGAATATGAAAATTACCTAAATGGTATAAACGATGAAGAGAATATTGCTAGTAATAAAGAGTGGGGATCAAATGGTAAGAGTTTGTTATTTAATAATTTTGAGCTATTTTCTTCTTTGACCTTCTCTGACTACACTGCTAAGCAGACACCTCTAATAAAATCTGAGAATAGTTTTAATTCTCATTTAAAAGAGCTAGCAAAAGAAAACTTTGATGTGAAGGGTTATGGTGAAAATATTGATACCAATGACAATCTAAATATGAAAAAATTTTCAGATGAATCTTATAAAGGTTCTGATTCAGATAGTGATAAAGATTCTATGAATAGTCATTGGAATTATAATGATCTTTATAACAAAGATTCTGAGGCAGATTTGGTTCTTTCTGATGAGGGGTTTGATTTTAACGATAATTCTAATGACAAAAAATACGATATATTATATAAAAACCGCAATAACCATGCTGATTTTCATAAGGAATCATTATTAAAGGAAGGAAATAATATACTATCAAGCACGATTTATGGCTCGGATATATTGCAAACAGATGCTGCTTCGACTTTAAGCTCAAATATAAATCTTCAAACAGATACTGAAAATTTTTTTAAAAGTAATGAAAATGGTAATCTCGGAATATCTGATCTAGAGGTGAAGAATGCATTTCATGATAACTTTGTAGCAAACATTGCTAATAAAGGAAAAAAAATTGATAAGGCCTTTTTAAGAGAAGAGGCCATATAAACGATTGAACATAAGTGATTCCAGCGTACTAATTTAATATTCATGAATAGTCGTTTGCGATGGATTTTTTTTTTCTTTTTTTTAATTAGTTAATGCTAAAAAAGAAAAAAAAAAAAAAAAAAATACAAAGAAGAAATTTGAAGAAATAATTGAAAACAACTAAAATATGATGCTGGTATTTTTTTTAGTTTGTTTCTTTTTTTTTATTTATTATCCATGAAATATAAAATTTGAAAATTTACAGTTCTAATTTTCTTATTTTGTTTGCTATTTGGTACTTTTTTAGTATTTTTTTCTTTTTATCGTTTTTTAATGTATATAAAAATGTATACTTCAGATAAACCTAATTTTTTTATAGTTAATTTGATATAAAGTCTTATACATGCATAAATATTTAATTTATTATATTGACTTTTTATTTATAACAGGTTATGAAGAAAAATGGTTTAATACAATATATTCACGTATTCTTTTAAATTAACGTTGAATTATAATAGTATATATAAAATAATAATTAATATATATTTACAATTCTCAATTAATAAAAAAAACTAACCATATCAGGTAGTTTTCAATAAATAGATACACTGCTTATAGACAAGGATAAAATCAATAAATAAAAAGTTGATCTATGATATATGGTTATTCGTCGAAGTTCATAAAATCATTAAAAAAAAATAATATAATAAAAACAAAAAATCAAAAAAAAAAAGAGTTTTGTCATTATCTAATAAATGTATGTTTAATGCAACAATATTTCGGTGAAATGTTTTAAATACTATATAGGCTAATCGGCCAATGAGGTCCTAAAAGAAGCAAATGACGGATTTCTACCAAGCGAACGATATAGAATAACAGATACCTTTCTATCATAAAATT
The DNA here is from genome assembly GCA_030573245.1 of Ascobotryozyma americana. Taxonomy (NCBI): domain Eukaryota; kingdom Fungi; phylum Ascomycota; class Trigonopsidomycetes; order Trigonopsidales; family Trigonopsidaceae; genus Ascobotryozyma; species Ascobotryozyma americana. The sequence continues at coordinate 32,737 of JAJMCZ010000096.1, read as the reverse complement.
GTGGGGCAGTATCTGAAAAATCCATAAGATTATCTTTCTCAGAATTAGAATAATTATGTTGAGAAGGGTGGGTATCACTAGAAATAGAGTGAGTTAATTGATCATTTTCTTCTGTAAAAAAATTATCCAAATTATCCAATTCAGCCCACATATGAGATAAGGATTCGTCATGTTCTTCTGTATATGATAACATAGTATCTGCCCTATTCATAAAATTGTTATAGTTGTATTCATCGTTATGAAATTCAACATCAGTATGATCATTAGTAGGCAAAAATTCTCCATCTTTCGCTTCATTAGGAGACACTGTTACACATGTATAAAATACTGCATGAACGTTATTTCTCGTTTTTGCTGCCATAATTGCAGGCATTGGAACACACCAACCAGATTCGTCAGGAATTCCAAATAAAGTGACTGTCATTTCATATTCTTTTCTAATTGTACGATTTCCAAGACTCATCCGCAAAACGTGTTTATCCATTTGACTACCAGATATATAAACAGCTTCATCCAACACTTCAAGAGCTTGTTCAGCATAGTCAGTTTGTAATAAACGCAAAAGAGGAGAAATCAAATCAGCACCAACCCCTGCAAATTCTGGTCTCTTTAAATCTACTAAAGGCATTATTCTTTTGAGAATATCAAGAGTTTCAGATTTTATCCATTTTATTTTGTTAAATAAAAGTCCAAGTAGAAAAACTATGGTTTGTGCTTCCCAAACTGGAAAAAATGCATTTTGTATAGCTGAAACAGTTTGCTGCAAAAAGTCAATCTTGGTGCGGAATCGATTTTTGGCAAAAGAGGTCATAATTTTAGCCAAATGAGGTAGACCTTGTTCACCTGCCATTGATGAAATTGATTCTGCTGCCGCTCCTACACTAGGTAGAATAACACCTTTTTGAAGTGCAAAAAGAAATCTAGGTAAATTAGACAATACCGCAAATAATAACCTACTTTCTCCTGCAATCAAATCAGCATTTCTTATATTATTTAATTTGTCTAAAACCTTAATTGTTTGTGTATATGTCACTGAAGAACGAAGACCTACTAAAACAATAAACTGAAGCCCCTCATACTTTCCTTCCCAGTTCTGAGGAAAACTTGCAGATAGGGACTTAACCATTTCAGGAGAATCAAAATCAACCTTATCTATTAGTTTATCCAGCACAAAAAGAACTTCTAGAAATTCTTGCTCATGAACAGTACCCAAGCAAGCAACAACAGCCCAATAAATTTGTAAATAATTTGTAAGCTCAGAAGAATCAGTTTCTGTTACTATAGTATTCAGAGTCATTAAAATTTGCATCGCAAAGCCTTGAACATCAGGCGTATTATCGGCAATTGTATTAGATAACCGTGCAAACATATCTGCAAGCATACTAGTGTCGATATGAGTTAATAAACATCTAAATAACTGGAAAGAGCGACATGCAATATGTCGTACAGGACAAGTAGTTGACCATTTTAATGCCATTTTACTCCATTCTCTTTTAATATCAGGGAAATCTTCAGAAAAAATCTCCAAAACATCTTTGACCATTTCTTTCATATTTTTTGGAGTTTTTACACCATTTTTTTCATTGCTTAAATCATCATAAGACCATGATGTTTTTGATTCGTTCATTCGAATTGAAAGTATTAATGTGTTAGCTAATTCGGGAAGTTGACTATTAGCGCCAACAAGTCCATAAATAAGATGTATTAGCATTTCACGAGACTGCTCATGAACAATTGATACATAATGATCCATTAAAACAAACACAACATGTAATAAAAGAGATAATTCACCAGCTATAATAGATTGAGGTTTAACTAATAGATCAACTAAAAATATTAATGCAATTTGTCCATATGAAAAAGCTGACTGCTTGACGGGAGCCGCCATTATATTAGACAGATTTGCAACATAAGGAAATTGTCCTTCAGAAAATGAAGGTTGCCGGATCTCTCTATGTTGAGATATCATAGATCTTGGTTCAATATAAGCCAATAAAGCTTCTTGTAATTTTGTCCCCGCAGGAGTGGTAGATAAATATACAACTACCTGTTTAGCCAAAGATACAAAAGCTGGATCTCTTCTTTCAACACTATTAGCCATTAAAAAATCTAAAACTGCTTTTACGTTTCCCGCATACAGCCCGCTTCCTATAGCAACCCACAGAGCTTCAACTTCATTTTGCATTATATTGCTAAAGCGATAAGAAATCTCCAAAAGATTGCATAGAACCATATAAGCAGATGGGCTCAAATCTTCTCCATCCGAATCCAGTTGTAATTCTACCGATTGAACCCATGGAAGAAGAACGGCAAGCATATCACGTCTAGAAGAAGGACTCACTATATTAAAAAACATTGTAAGTTCTGAAAATATACTAAAAGTAAGAGAAGGATGAGCTTGAGCCAAATGAGTTGACAAATTAAATTGTGCATGCTTATATACAGCAGTTGTCCGATCAGAAATGGAAGCTTCAAAACTATATACGCAAGGTTGTCCTCCAAGTACTTCTTCAACTGTCTTCATAAGTTTGATGGCCAAACCTCTGCACACAAAATTTGAATCACCTGTTTTAAACAACGCCAAAGATAATGCTTGACGAGGCTCATAGGGATAATCTGGGTATGTAGTAAGTATATCCACAACAACTTTAAAATAGCTCAAACTAGCTTTTGGTTCATTTTTTTCAACATAACATTGAAGAATGGCTTCTTGAATAAGGTTGGGTTGATCTTTATTGTATTTTAGTAAGTTTCTAAGAGCATTTTGCCCGATCTTTTGCAGTTTATCACTGTTATTACTTAGTATCGAGTCTATCCATTTAATAACACCATCAGCATTTAACGCCATGATAGCACGTTGGCGACCATCTGTACCATCTACAGATTCATATATTGGGCCAGCACATAATGCTGCCATAGCTTGCAAAGATGCCATTTCTAAATTTTTTTTTTCAATCATCATAGACGCAATAGCAATTTCTCTAGCTTGAGAATCTTTATACTGATCAGTGATCATTTCTCGCAGCAGTGAATCTCGCTCTTGAGAAGTACTCCACATTTGGCCATGACCACACCATTCTTCAATAAGACGAAAAAGAGAAACACGACCTTCAAATGGCATCCATCTATTTACAGCTTCAGGGTATTCACAAATGCAAGTGAAGAAATTTTCAACAAGTTTACAAAAATAGCCACGAAGTTTTTGATAATCATAATCAGATTTAATATGGGAGTCAGATAAAAAATTTTTAATTAGTTTCATAAAGTTTACCACACCACTGAAAATTTTCTCGTCATCTCGAATGCTTTCTGTATTTAAAAAATGTGATGTCAGTTGAAAAATATGCATCACTTCTGTTATAAGTCTATCTGATGACCTGTTACGACGATATCCAGTAATCAAACGTAAATGCATTATTTCTTTTAGTTCATTTTTCCAAGTGGCAATTATGGTATCCAAACTTTCAATTAAAGTAGAGTACAAGTTTACATTTATACTTCCTAGTCCTGTTACAACAGCCTGCCTAATACTTACTTGTTCAACCTGCAATAAAGGCATAATGAGCTGAAATAATCCTTTCGCGGAAGTAATTTTAGGATATACAATAGATTTAGAAGTATTAGACTTTTTACGTCCATGTGATCCTTTTGCCACTTGTAGTGTCAGTTGCTGCTCATCAGTTAATGTTAACGTTGAGCAAGCAGCAATTAAATAAAGTTTCCATTGTTCAACAATGAGCTCAGGGCCTGAAAGAATTGAATTCTTCATCACGTTATCATTATAACTAGCCATTGGAGCACGATATGACTCGGCTATCTCTAAGATAGTAGATTGCATCTTCACTATTCTTTCGCATATAGTGTTTCGACATAAGGCAACAGTCATTGGAAATTTATTAAAGCACGTGGCTATCAGTTTAGGAAAAGCTCGGAACCAAAGAGCAGAATCAACACCATAGTCTGATTCGGCAAGCTTTATTAGCATATCTTTTCTTTTACCTTGTAACAGTTTAGCAAGTCTCCCAGATTCAGCAACAGATAAAAATTCAAACGAAACGCCAGCGCTTAATATGTCATAAGCATCATGCTCTAACACATGAATTAGCCGTGTATATTGTGTATTTTTATCATGATCTGAAGTTTTATGGTCTTTTTGTTTTCCATTTAAAGTGACAGACAAAGACTGTTCATCCAAAGCTTCATCAAATTCAACTATGAGTCGAAGAATATAAATTGCGCAGTATCTAACATTTCGGTTCTGAGAGCAAAGAAAAAACATTGCATTACTCTCAACTTCTTCTATTACTGTCCATATACTAGTAATTTCCATTTCTTCTCCCCTTATCGCTTTATCATCAACTGAACTAGAATCAACATTGTTTTTTAGCTGAATCTCATTCTGTTTTTTAGTTTTAGACTTTATTATAGATTTCCATATTTTTAACAAGTCGATATACAGTTTTAAAGAACTTTCCAATTTTTTAGCAAAAAACATATCTGAGTCAAATTCTGTACAAAATCGTTCATCAAAATTCAAGACGAATCTAGCAAAGCCTGAAATAACAACCAAGGGATTTTTACTTTCAGCTAAAGATTTCAATGCTTTTGAAGCTATTAGACCCACTCGGGGATCCGAATGTGTTGTTCCTTTGCATAATATTTCTACCAAATTAGCCAAGGTAACATTAGCAGGAGGGCACTGTGGAACAGTTTGAAACATAACAAGAAGCAAGTCATAATATGCAAGTTTATGCATATGTCCTAAAGATTCTATCCCAAAAGAAAAAGGAGCTGTCATAGGTGTTTTTCCAGGAAGATAAGAAAATGAAGGAGTTGAGGTAGTAGAAAGTTGGTCTTCAAGGGAAGCATTGCCACCAAAGTAAGCATCGGTGAGAACTAAAATCTTTCCAAGAATACGAGAAAATAAGTCATTAAATTCTTTAAAAGCACCAGTTAAACTAGAAGTGTCTATATAAGCGATTTGATCTAGATTTTTTAATTCATTTAATTCATCGAGACTTCCTTGTGGTGCATAGGTTGGCATGGGAGGTGGATTGTTTGGAGAATTGAAGCCACCATAAGTATTGTAAGACGAAGTACATGTTTCATCTAAATTTCCTGGAAAAGGTGGCTTTTCGCCAGCTTTCCAATCTCTTAAAATATGCATGTAAGCTTTGATGCCTATAATCATACGTTCAGGAGAAAGAACGTCTAACGATACGTTAGACATATTATTGCTGTTCGTGCCAAATACTTCGCCATTTATTAAATGATAAATCATTTCTAAAAATGTAAATTCACGATGATGGTAGCCAGTAAAACGTAATAATTGAACACAAGGTTCGATTACAGGGGAAACTTCGTTAGAAGTAGACATCCAAGATTTTTTATTGAAAACAGGAAGAATAGTTTTTGAAAGTATTTCAAGTTTTTTCGTTGTAGCATTTAATGATTCTGTACATCTATATAAATAAACCCAGAATAATCTAGATGCACAACATAAGTATACATATCTTGAGTTTCTATCTTTGAGTTTCGTCGTGTGTTGTTCAAGCATAATATACCAATGACTTGAAAAAAATTCTATAGGCGAAACACAAAGAACAGCAGTAAGTAAAGGAAAAATACAATTCCAATATTTTTGCTTGTTTGCCATTGTAAGAGCTTTCGCGTGTATAATTTCAATAGCTTTGACCCACGTGGGGTAATTTGCTTCTGCAGTGATTTGTTTAGCCATTGGAAATAAAAGTTGCTGTAAAATTTCAGCGTAAGCTTGTTTTACTTTTTTTCCATGAGAAATTGAATAAAATTGGCCAATCGATTTTAAAAAATCCGCAGAGTCTTCAAAAGACTCTACTGGATAGACTTTTAATTGCAAATACCTCATTCCATATATTATCATTGTTATATAAGCTTCATTTTCTTTAAAAATTTCTTTTGATACATCTGGTTTTACGGTTTTTTCTAATTCTTCGATAAATCGGTCTGAAGCAGAATTAAAGTTGGAACCAGTCATTGTGCCTAATAGTTGAGCAAACAAATTCCAATTAGCCGCGCGTATAGAGGATTTATATAATAAATCAGGATCAGCATTTTTTAACTGTTTGAATACTATCTCTTCTAATTTCTCCCTAAGATCACTCCCAAGAACTTCTGATGGGGTTTGCTTTACTACTTCGATTAACACTCGGCAAAGAATATATATGCTTATTAAACTTTTTCTATCAGACATAATAGCTTTACTTGCAGCTTTATTAGTCGTATTTGTAACGGAATTAATAGAGTCTTGGGATACATTAGAAGAAGAAGTCCAATATCTATTACTTTGATTTCTACGATGATACCCAGTAAAAGAACCATTGGATAAACCTGATATTAATGATCCTGGATGAGTTTTTTGCGAAATTATACCCATAGAGCTACTTCTTCCTCTTGTTAAAATTTCTGCTGTTGAAGATTTTGAAAAAGGAGTTTTTGTAATTGAAGCTGATAAAGGAGTGGATGATTGCATAGTATTATTTTGAGCGTTATTATTATTAGAACTAATATCTTGAGTGGATGATGATGAAGTTGAATCTGATCTATGTGCAGAATTTTCAGATTTTGATTTCCTCCAAAACATTACTGAATCTATTACAGGTTTTGGTTTTCTACGCGCTATAAAGCCTAAAGATGACAATATTTTATCAAAAGCATGATCAGCACCTGGACCTAAAATTGACGCTATCCGAGGTTCAACTTCTGGTGGATAAGCTAAGCAAGCACTTAATTTTCGTTCAGCATATCTAACAAATTGTGTAAATACTATATGTAATGCATATTCAGCTGGTTCTTTTAAATCTGGACTTGATGATTTCATATGTATATCCGTTGGAGATTCGTCATTTTGATTAATGATACCGCTATTAGTAGTAATAGTAATAGGAGTAATATTAGGAGTATTAAATATACTATTAGGAGTATTGAGAATATTACTTGGAGAATTGAGAATATTACTTGGAGAATTAAGAATACTATTAGGAGTATTTAGAATATTGTTAGGAAAATTATTATTTTTATTATTATTTTTAATATTATTGGTATTATGATTGTTATTATTATTGTTATTTTTCTTATTTTTATTATTATTATTATTATTATTATTATTATCTTTATCTTTATCGTTATCACTATCGTTATCAATACTGATGTTACTGTTGGTAATATTATTATTACTGTTATTATTATTTTTAACAGGTGAAGAATTAATAGTAGTGTTTATACCATCATCTATTGGACTGTGTTGAACATTTGAAATATCATCAAGTTGTGCCAAAGAAGGAATTTCAATGCTAGGAGAATCCTGCTCCATTGCATCAGAAATAGTATTTTATGATAAAATATAAATTACTTTAAATTTTTTAAAATTCTTTTCTATTAATCTTTTCCTTTGGTAGTCAATAATAAAAAACAATGCTCCAATTAATACCTAGTAACTATGGTCTAGTAAATAAATAAAAATAAATATGTTAAACAACAAAACAAGTCAATATAGAATAGAATGAAATTGCATTAAATTATCAAAAATTTGAACAATTTATACTTGTTGAATTTTTTTTTAAAAAATAAAAAAAATTTTAAATCAACATTGATTTATTAAGTTAGAATTCATAAAATAAGAACAAAAAAAAAAAAAAAGCTAAATTCTTTAATTATCCGAGGGAGAGATGGAAATAAACAATACAATAATTATTATGTAATAAAATAATATTGTTAATAAATTAATAAATAAAGGGAGGATAGATTTACAAAGGAAAAGTAAAAAAAAAAGTTCGTGTAAGTAAATAAATGCACAAACAAATACACAAACAAATACACAAACAAATACACAAATAAATAAATAAACAAACAAATTAACTAATAAGTAAGTAAATAAATAAATATTGGTAGTGTATGCAAGCCAAAGAGACTAAAAAGATGCATTAATAAGAGATTATAAACTTAATGCTTGCTTTATAAGGTATTATAAAGATAATATATTTTAATAATCGCTGACAAATCGAGCTAGTGCAATTGAGAAATGACAAATAATCTTAATTTGGTAATTCTATTATTTTTAAATGAATAATAGATTTTTATAATAGGATTTAAAAACAATAAATTTAAATATATTTAGTATGTATGATTTTTTTCTTTTTAATTATATCATTGTATATAAATACTCTGTATCTTATTTAATTGATATTTGGTTTTCTTTTTTCTATTTTTTTTTTTTTTTGCATAATTTCTTACTTATCCTTTTTGCATGCATATTTAAATTGTGCGATATAGTACTGTATTATGTATATTATTTTAGGCGCAAACCTATTTTAGACTTAATATTATGTAATTTGTGTTTTAAAAGATTTTTATTTTCTGTTGCTATGATAATTGTGGGTTTTCTTTTTAGATTAATTTTTAACTAAAAAATTAGCGCTTTATACTTAAAAATAGATTAAATTATATCCGTTGTTATAGTATTAAATCGTTTTTTTTTTTTTTTTTTATCTAGAAGAAGTAATTGCTTATATGTTTTTGTGATTTGTTTGCATAAACCTTGTTGCTACTATTTTTATTAATAGAAGTATTTTTCACAAACATATTAGATAGTTTAGCTTTTTTATATTTTGGTTCACATAAAATTGACTTAGGATGATAAGGATTACTATTCCATATTTTAAATTTATTATAAACATGAGAAATTCTTAAATTTATAGTTGAATTTGAATATGAAGGCTTTTCATCTTTATCATAATTACTGCCGTCATCGAGTTCGTATTTATTTGTGTGTCTTTGGTTGCTTTGATTATCATAACTAGTATCATAATTATTATAAGTATTATTTTCATATTGATTTGTTCCATAATAACCAGTATATTTCACTTCAATATTGTTATTATTATTATTATTGTTATAAGTGTAATCACTATCATAATTATCATAATTATCATAACATGAATCATCGTCTTTGTATTCGTTGTCATTATATTCATTTTTGTCACTGTATTCGATGTCATCATATTCATTTTCACTGTATTCGTTGCCATTATATTCATTTTTGTCACTGTATTCGTCGTTGTCTTTATATTCATTGTTGTCACTGTATTCATAGACATAATCATCATTATAGTCTGAATATTTTTCATCATTATTGTTATTAATATCTAACTCATTTTCATTTGTATCTTTATAAAGAGTAGAATATGTTTTTGAAAAATTACGTTTTCTCAATGCTGAATTCTCTTCTTCAATAGCAGCCAAAAGCATCGTAGTTGAAAGTGTTCTTTTCATTCTTTTTTGTTTATACTTTTTGAATGAATTCCCTTCTTTAAACATACTTTCTCTATATGAATTTCTACATTCACTATATAATGATGGATTTTTATAATAGCATGCCAAAAGTGAATTGGGACTAAATCCATTTTCATCTGTTTGAGGAATAGGAGAAGAAATCTTTCTTTTTGAAAGCAATTTAACTGCTAATGCATCTTGAATAGAATTTATCCACTTCATTTCATTACAGCTCTTATTTTTATTTACTATTTATATAGTTATTAATTTATGCCTTTTAATATACATATGAAAAAAAAAAAAAAAAAGAAATAAAAAATTATATTTAAATGAACAATATCTACTTATATATATATACGCCATATTGTATTTTGATTTAATTAATTTAAGAAGTTTTACAAACAAATTAAACAACTTGTTCAATTTTTAAATAATAAAAATTTATTAATTTAGTGGTATTTTCCCTAATTTGTTGTTGTACTTCACTTATTTTTATTTTTTTTTTCCTTTTTATTGTAATTAAAATTATAATGCACCAATATATAATTAAAATTATTTATTAATTATTTATAAGCATTAATTATATAATTTTATTAATTAAAGATATTTTATATATTTTTGTATTTTTATATATTTTTGTATTTTTTTATATTTTATTACTTATTGCTTTCACTTAGATATTCCAATATAATAAAATAACTAAATAAATAAAACCAGAACCCTTATTTTATTTATATTTATTTATTTTTTTTATATTTAGAACAAACACTCATTTAACACAATGGTAAATAAATAAATATTACATTGCAACATAACACTACAATAAATAAAATATTGTTTAATATTAAAACTATAGATATTGCAGTTAAATTAAGTCTTATACAATTATAAAAAAAATCATTATACTTTTAAACGTCATTTAATAATACAAACTAGTAATTCATTAACCTAACCCATTTTGATATCTTTTATTCTCTATTCATCTGCTCATTATGATTTTCGTCCCATAAGAATCGTAAAAAAAAAACTAATTAAATAAAATAAAATAAAAAAATAAAATATATATATATATATATATATAACTCATATTACTTGTCTTGTGTCATTATTATTAAAATTAACATTATTGATACGATTATTATTAAGATTATTAGTATTACCATTAATATTCGAACTAACAGCACTATGATCCTTAATAACTAATTCGTGGATAAATAAAATCATATCGTAAACTGCTTCAGGATAGCAAATCAGTCCAGTATCAACACTCATTATACTTCCCCGATGTTTATTATAAGTTGCTATTGCATCATATGAAAGAATAGGCTTTAAATTCCTTACATCAGAAATCCTATCAGTAATGTAAAATAATACTCCTTTGCTTTCGTGATATTTAACAGATATTTCAATCGCAAAATCTGATGCAGTATGTAAATAATTTAAATTATTGTTAAGAGATTGATTTTTGTTCAAAAGCATGACAGTTTTAAAATTCTTCCCTTTACCAGGATAATAAAGCCGAAACTGAGTTGCGCTTCTATAAGATACATATACCTCATTTGAATCTAAAGAAACAAGTAATTTAATTAAATTTCCAGTGGCATTCAATACAGTTACTACAGTGCCCAGATCAGATACTTGTAAAATATATTTAAATAAAGATTCAAACCTTAAACATGGATTATCTTCAGCTAATTTAAATGTCATATTTTCTCCATCTGTAAAAACAATCGATGCCTTTAATCCTTCATTATAAATAAATTTAAGTTCATTTGAACAAATACTATCTATCCTTAAATGAAATGATTTCGCCATTGTAACAAATAGGGCAATTTTATTTATTTCAGTCAGTTTTTTGGTAAAAAATGTAACGATACCTTCACCAGGATTTATAATATTCACTAATGAAAAACAATTATCCGAATAATCTATAAAAACACTCTCTTTTTTATTCTCAATATATTTCAATACTTGAGGCTCAAGTACTTTTCCTTTCCCTAAAACACATATCTTGTTTGATTGCGTCACCGAAAGCGACACATATAAAGCTGAACAACACGATTTATTCTTGATATAGTCTGACATCTCTAATAAAAAAATAACCTCAAGTTCTTGTGGGACAAAGTATATATTTTGAGATTCGTGCATTTTTCTATAAAAAATATTATTTTTCCGAAGGCTTTTTATAAACTCATATTGAGTAATCCAAAGAGAAGAATACGCTGAAAGATCGTCAAGTTCACTATATTCAGGAGTTGGATCAGATAAACAAGTCTCTAGTCGTTCCACATAATTTGGGGACCAGCCAATTTCAGTAGAAGTGACATTAGCTATCCACCAAGATAACGGATCATCTGAAAATACGACGAGAATAAGCCAACCAGGTTTCCACCCTGGTTTAGATAAAGAAGTTATAAATTTTGACCTTGTTTTCAATAGTTTACGTATTGCATCAGATCTATTAGGAGTTAATCTGTACACATGCCAACCTGCAGTACGTGCGCGAGACTCTAAAATCTCTTGATTAGTAGATAAACGAAGAATTAATATTGAATCCGGAAGTAATAAATTCATACTTGATAGTAAATTAACATTCCTTTCTGAATGCATAATTATTGGATTGCGGCTCTGAAAAGTTACTCTACCAGTGATTTTATCAAAAGTTAGTATGATTGACCTACTGGGATTAAGTTCAACATAAAGTTTGTGGCTACTTAATAATTTTAAATTGTTAGATGAGCGTCTAAAAGTGTAAAATTTTAGTAAAGATTTGTAAAGTGAAGAAATTAAGAAAGAAATATGTAATGAAATCACTTTATTGATTAAAGATTCTGCTGATATATTTGCCATATCAAAAATTAATTCATCATCCTGTACATGCTTTCCTTCTCGATACCATTTAATTATAATTTGATTAGTTTGTTTTGATATTCCAAGTATTATTTGATTTCTAGAATCTGGAAGATTTGCCCAATAATTAATTCTAACAACTCTTTTACTAGGAAAGTAATGACAAATAAGAGATTTTGCCCAAGATTTTTTTGAAAGAGCATATGCTTGAGAATGTATCAATGAAAGTTTATGGCTAAGAGTAAAATTGTGCATAAATTTATATAATTCATTTAATCCAGATTGTGCAAGAAGACTATTTGAATGTTGTTCAATAAGCATTCGCATATCTACAGGTATTTGTGTTAGAGGATTAAAAGTGAAACGAAAATCTATTAAAAAAAATTTTGAATCTGAAGTATTATCATAAATTCCAACGTCGAATTCAAATTCATCAGGAACACTAAAAGTAGCTCTACCATCATGGATGGAATATTTTTTAAAATATGAAATAAGTTCTTCTTCTAATGTTAGTCTAAAGGATAGGAGAACGTCAATTTCTCTTAAAGTGTTATATACAGTTTGTGAGGATAATTTTTTTGGTGGTATAAAATTAAAATTTGATAAGCGTGGTTCACCTTTAACTAAAACTTGTAAAGCAGTAGAGATGTCTGGATTTCTTAATCTTGCGGTACCCAATGAATGCTTAATATCTTGTAAGAAATAAAATACATTATTGAAACAAGATTGTTGAGAAACTAACCAATTAAATAAATCTATTGTTAAAGAAACTTCTGGAGATCTTTTTGCCCAATTTATTAAAACTATTAATTTTAAAAATTCTTCATGGGTATCAATAAAATAATTTAAAATATTCTTTTTGCTTACTGAGTCTTTATTAGCAGGCATTGTTTCAATAATACTAACTAAGTCAGAGTATGAAGTATCGATAAGTCTAGAAATAATTAGATTAAAGGGGATGTAATTTGTTGTTATATGTGGAACAGCCGATGGCGTTGGAGCGGTTATTGTGTTAGTATCATTTTCTGTAGAAGACTCTATTATTTTCGTTATTTTGTTGGTGTCATTTTCTGCAGAGGACTCTATTATTTTTGTTACTGTTTTGGTGTCATTTTCTGTTGAAGATTCTATTATTTGCATTATGGTGTAGTGAGTATATTTATATGCATATATACTAAATATTTAAATAAATATATGAATTAATAATAGATATAAAGTATAAACTTATATTACAGGTTATATATATAAAAAAAAAAAAAAAAAAAAAAAAAAAAAAAAAAAAAAAAAAAAAAAAAAAAAAAAAAAAAAAAAAAAAAAAAAAAAAAAGGAAAAAGGAAAAAAATTTAGAAAAATATATAGAAACATATATAACAATTATTTAAAAGCAAAAAAATATTTTCTGGTTTTAATTAATGCATAAGTAGTGTTATAAATAAAAAAAAAAAAAAAACGCTTCCACTTTCAGTAAAGGATAGATTAAATTAACAACTTGATTTATTATAATACATATATTTCCTAACGTAATATATTATGTATAAACTTTTATTAAGAACCTTGAAATATTACTAAAAATGAATATTGGAAAAAATAAAATATTAGTATACACGGTAGTGCACCACTAATCTTTAAATTAAAAAAACACCAGGTACATAGATACAATGAGGGGAACTTAATAAACGGTTGAAAGCCAGCAAGGAAAAGCTTAATATTCGACAGATTTTATATTATACTATAATATAATAATATGACTATAAAATAATAATAAACTATTATATTGAATCTAGTTACTGTATTTTTTTAAAAAAATATTAAAGAAGTTGCTATTTAATATACCAAACAGCAAAAAAAGAAACAATAAAAGAATACAAATCGACATATAATAAGGTTACATAAATCAGTTTTAATTATAATTGTTTCTTCATTTGAAATTCATTTTTGTTTTTCCTATAAAATTTTGCAGTTTAATAGTGGAGTTTCTATAACAACTAAATGTGTTTTACCTAAATGATAATTCCGTTGCTATGGTAGTTGCCATAATAATCTAATAATATATAAACATTATTAATTCCTTTATCTATACTATTATGTTATTTGGTTTATAGTTTGTATTTGTTGCTATGCAGGGTTGGGCTATTTTATTTCTATGGTGGAAAGGAAAAAAAAAGTGCACCAACAGAAAAATTAATTACACATAATAACAAAAGATAACCACACGCAATAAAAATAAACAGTATACATATTGTATAGAATAATTGTAAAGCCAGCGATTTGGTTTTGTATGTCTTAGCAGGTTTATTCTTTAAATTTTCTTTTTTTTCCAACTTTTCTTTCATTTTTCTCTATCTAGTAAATTGTAAAATCGAAAAAATAAAAAATATTTCAATCACATACAAAAGTTTCAGAGGAAATAACTATTACGCATTTATTTATCATTTACCAATAGCTAACATCTAAGTAGAATAATTTGTAAAACACTATAAAATACACCATACCTTTATACACTATAATCTGTACACTATTGGTTTTAAAAATGTCAGCAGATACAACAGCTAATCCTTCTGTTGAACAACAAATTATTCAATTAAATTCTGCTCGTTCTCTAACTTCGAATGACCCCACTTATTACCCTCTTATTGTTGAAGGTATTCTTCCTATTGCTATTAGACCTGAAATTGAACTTCGAGAATGGTGTGGTGATTTTTTAAATGAGGCTTTTTCTTGTACAAAATTATCTGCTGATGAAAAACCGGCACTCGCGATAAAATGTTTTGACACAATTTTACAAATGTTCACAGATGCTTCTCCCTCATTAAAACAAAGTCTGGTACTTTGTTCCTGTATAATGTATCCTTTATTATTCAAAGAAGTGTATGTATATTGGAATTTTTATTTATTTATTTTGATTTTTTTGAATACTAACATTGAATAATTTATCGTTGTGTATATTATTATATATACACACACTCTCACAAACACTTTTTTTTTTCCTATTATTTTCTTTTATTTTATTTTAGTTGCACAAATCCATCTAAACGTGAACTATGGCAAAAAGTAATAAAACTAAAAACACATATATTTACTATCTGGAATGAACCACATATTGGTGTAAAAGCTGCTTGTATAAAATTCGCTCAAAGAGTAATCTGTGTGCATAGTAAAGGAGCAAGAGACCCAAGACTTGCCGACAGTTCAGATATATCATTAAATACTATTCCTGTAAATCATCCTGTATTTAATGTTTCCCATTTACAAGCTGAAGGACTTGGTTGTTTAGATCGACTTTTAAGTGTTTTTACCGAATCTCCTATCCAATCACAAGTCATCACTGCAACTCTATACGCTTTAGGTGTAATTACAAAAACCAGAGATTCTTTATCCAGTAAAATATTCAATATAGTTCTTGCTTTCAATCCGTCTGAACTAAAATTTGTTGCCAAGACAGAATCAGAAAGAGTTCTTCAAATAAAATTTATTAAAAAAGCTTTAAAAGTTGTTTTAACTAATACAGTTAAAACTGCAAAAACTGGAACATACGCAACTCCTATTCAAAGGTATATTCAAAATTTATCTTCCCGTTCTTCTTCGAAACGTGTCCATCCTTTTGATCCACTTTCTAATAATGCTGACATTTCAAACTCGAACTCTGCTTCAAAACGTGCTCGCTCTACAGAATCAGAAAATAATGTTGCAATAAATAATGCTTACTTGACCTTGCTGCAGTATCCTGGTGTTTCAAAACCAATGTTGGATGCGTATATGGCGTCTATGAAACTTCCAACTAACGTTTCCAATGCAAATAATAATAACATTAATAATAATAATAATAATAATAATAATTTTCGTAATAATCCAAATCCTATTATTCCTCCTCCCCAGCCGGTATCACAACCATTACCGCCTAAAAACATGGAGACTAATCAAGCCCATTCCTTTGCTCAGTTTGATTTAACAAAATTACCCAAAGAGCTTCTTCAGACTTTAGTAGAAAGCATGCAAAAAATGACCCCCGAACAAGCTCAGAAAACTCTTGAAACCCTCATGTTGTATTACTCAGTACTAGACGCACAAAAAAAATCCCAATCATTAACGTCTCAGTCTCAAGAATCTTCAGCTACTGCTGCTCCAACTGCACAATTTAACATTTCTTCTTCATCTTCTATTAATACTGATTCAACATCTGAACCTAATTCTTCCTCTTTTACAACTTATTTGGCTGACGGAAAAGAAATAGAAAAGAATGCAAGTGTCGCTGAAGAAAACGAAAAGTCAAACTTAACCAACGCGACAAATGCTGATCAAGATAATAGTATTGAAGATAATGACAGTGATTCTGATAGTGATAGCGATGAAGTGTTGCTGCCATCTCTTTTAACTACTGAACAATCTATAGAAAGTTTTAAAGATGCAGTTGTACGAATAATGAATTTTGGTCAGGAATATGGTACTGTTTCTCCACTATTTGCAGCTAAAATGACAGATAAGGATGGCTTTAAAGGTCCCGTAGGTGCAGGAATACAGAAACTTGCAGCTTCTGAATGGAATCAAGAATCTTGGATTTTGCTTTTAGCAAGATTAGTTACTCGTGGATTAAGAATGCCTCAGGTAGTTCCTGGATTGGATTATATTGAGGAGGATGAAGATGAAGACAATGAAAATACAAATAATAAAAAACAAATTGTTGAAAATAGCGAAAAAACAAATGATATTGACATAAAGAACAATAAAAATGACGTGAATAAAGACAATGAGATTAATCTTAGTGAACATAATAAATCGCTTAGTCATAATGACAAAACTAATGAAAAGAATAACAGTAAAAATGGAACTTTGGATGATAAAAAAAGCGCAAAAAAGATGGAAATGAATGATATTGCAAATAGAATGTCAGATTTTGTTCGGGGAAAATTGTTTGAATACATAACAAATGATTTTCGTGGCAGGATAGACGGAGCTGTAACATGGTTAACAGAAGAATGGTATGCAGAACGTACAACATACAATCTCGCTAGAGAAATGAGAATTGAAAAAGGAATAAAAGTATCAAAGCATATAGCGCCATTAGAAATCAGAGCACCCATGTATAGTAAATGGGCACATGCAATATTAGATAATGTGATTCATTACCTTGAATCCACAGATTTAAAAATATTTTTGCGAATAGTTTCAGACTTTCCGGAATTATCACAAAGTATGCTTGAAAAGATTAAAATTGTATGTTTAGATCCGGACAGATCACAGATAGGATTTAAGGCTTTAAGGTATGTGATTTGTAGAAAACCATATTATAATTTTTTTTTTTAATACAATACTAACTTATAATTTTCTAGGTATCTTATTTTATTGCGTCCTCCTGTTAAGGAAGCATGCTTAGACATAGTTGAAGAATTGTACAAAAATCGTAAGTTTTTCCCATTTTAATTTAGTATATTTATAGAAATGTTTGTGCATTTCAATGTGGTAAAAACTTTTTGTGTTTATCTACTAACATTTACTCTTTATTGTTTTTTTATTTATTTTTTTGTTTTGTAAATAGATCCGGATACTAAAAGCGCTGCAGCTGCCATACTAAAGAAATTTCGGCCAAGTGCGTTTGAAAACAAATAAAGTGGAATTGTTAAAAAAAAAAAAAAAATAAAAATAAAAATAAAATAAAAACATAGAAAAACAACCTTCTATAATACGATGTTTTTTGATTTTTGGCTTATTTTTTGGTTTGATTATTTTAGGAATGCTTAAAAAAGATTCATTTATATTTTCTTATATGTTATTATAAGCCTTACTTGTATTACTTGTATATATTAGAAAGTAATATTTTTATTTATAAATTTACTAATACATGTTACTTCTATTATTTATATATATTATAAACTAATGTTTTTTATTTACAACTTTAATAACACATATTACTTTTATTAATTATATAAGATTACCTAGTATTTGTTTTTTATAATTTAATATTACATATTGTGCTTTTAATTGCTTTATAAATTGATGAATAATTAATTAGATGATAGAATAAGTAATAAATGATAATACATAAACAAATATAAATGAAGGTAATTCAGTTTAATTCTAATATAAATAATTTATAATATAAAACTAAAATTGTCTTTAAGACTTAAAATTGAATAAATAAATTTAATAGTCATTTTTATGTATGTATGTATGTATGTATGTATGTATGTATGTATGTATGTATGTATGTATGTATATAAATAAAAATAAAATTTTTGTTGTTAATATCTTTTTTTATTTCTTATCTATTTGTATATTTTAATGTAGTCTGAGATAACGAACCGAATAAATATATCGAATAAAAATATAAATTTATTTTGCTAGTTACTTTAAGAAAAGGGTTTTAAGATTTTTAATTAAAAGAAAGCGAACTGAGTCATTTACTAATTTTATTTTATTCTATCTTTTATTTCTATTTTTATTTAATTTATTTATTTATTATTTATTTATATATATTTATTAATTCTATCTTTTATATTTTATATTTATATATTTATTTTTATTTATTTATTTAGTTATTTGTTATATACATTTTTTTTTATACATATATATATATTTATTAATTATATTTACTATTCTTAAATTCACAATTAATTTTTGTTTATAGTTAATAATACAATTACTTAATTTTTTCATTATTTTATAAAATACTATGGGTTCCGTTTGTCATAAAACTCGCTCCGTAATTCCATCAGCTACGAAAGCTATCGGTTTTTCTTCGCTAAATTCCATCAATTCTGCTTCGGTTTTTAATGTTAAAAACCGTATTTTATCCTCCGCTCCTAAGATAATTTCTCCGCAGAGACGGTTTGAAGTGAGTTTATTATTATTTTTCTTATTACTATTGTTATTAGTATTAATTTATTATATTATAATTATTATTATTATTATTATTATTATCATTATTCCGTCTTTCGGTTTCATTTTTCTTTTTCGCTGATTCCGTTGCCACCGACATATTACGTATTGTTAGTATGGAATTGTATCTTTCATTCATTTTGAATTTCTTATTAAAGCAGATATTATATAGTTACAAAGCTACACGTTTATTTAATTTATACAAGCTACTAATTTTTTTGTTATTATTTGGGAAAAAAATTACTAACACATTTAAATTATTTAACATATTTGTTAATTAAATTATTATTATTTTTTTTGTTTTTAAAGTCTTCATTCATGGTTTCTGCTGAAGTTATTCCTGCACTCAAATTACATGAAGTAATTCCTGACGTCATTGAAAATTTTACGCCTAAAGGGTAAGTTTTCATCTATATGATTTATTAATATTATATTATAATTTTATTTTTATATTTTTATACTATTATGGTATTAATATTATTATAATTATCATGTAAAATCTATATTTATTCAATTAACTAATTTGTTCTTTTTACTTACAATTTCCTCTTTCATTTTAAAGTTCAATTTCTATTAAATTTCCTACTTCAGGCGCAACTGTACAACTTGGCAATCAATTAAAAGTTTCCGAAACTCAAGAAGTTCCTAACATATATGTTTCACTCGATGAAGATGCAGATCCAAGAGATACTTATACTCTTGTAATGACAGACCCAGATGCCCCTTCTCGTACTGATAAAAAATGGTCAGAATATCTTCATTATCTTACTGCTAATTTAATCATTGATCCTACTGCTGGTAAAGACTATCAGTTAGATTTATCAAAGGGTTCTTTGTTAGCTCCATACGTTGGCCCTGGCCCTCCAGCTGGTACTGGCTTACATAGATATGTATTTTTGTTATATAAAGATTCTCCAGATAGAACTCCTTCTCCTCCAGAAGACAGACCTAATTGGGGTACTGGCAAACCTGCTACTGGCGTTAAACATTGGGCTGCTCTTCATGGTTATGCTGAACCTATAGCTGCAAATTTTTTTTTAGCAGAAAATAAATAATTATTTATTTAAATAGTTTATATTCTGTATTATTGTTACTTTTGATTATATTTTTTTGAGTTATATTCACATAATTTTTTTAAAATAATTTTAAACTAAATATAGTTTAATATTCAGTATTGATTTTTTATTTTTTTCTTTTACAGATTAAATTAAATAAATAAATTAGTTTATTATTTTATTATATTTTGTTTTCTGGGTATGAAAAAATAAACACTAGCAAACATTTTAATTCTTTTTAAAAATCTTTTCATGATGAATTCTAAAAAGACAATCTATTCATAAATAAATTAATTACATTGAGGCAAATAAATATTAGCAAGCAAAATCTTACTTAATAAATAAAAACATGTTTCTAAAAAAATTTAAATTTTAGTTCATAAGAAAAAAAATCCCGAAACAGTTCCCTTAAATGTAAAAAAAAAAAAAAAACAGCAAGAACAAAAACAAACAAAGACACAAACACAAAAACAAATACAGAAACAGAAACAGAAAAAATGAAAATGAAAACAAGACATAACACAAATATGAAAATGATAAACCAATTCTATACTGTTCAACTTTAAAAAAATATTTTAAAGATCTAAAATTTGATAGTGAAATGCAATGCTAGTATTGTATAACGAAAAAAACCAATTCAATAAAAACAACCAAAACATAATATAAATATCAAAAACAAGCAAGTTACAAAAAATAATAAATACAAGGGGACATAATTTAAAAGCCATTAATTTGAGATTCCTTTATTTCCATTGTGGTCTTTGATTCGGGCTTTGTCTTGTAATGGTATTTGATAAGCTAGATTTTCTTGGTGAAAAGGAAGTACCTGAGGACAAGTTATTTGAAGGAAAAAGAGATAGCCGAGGAATTCCAGATTCGGAAGAAACTCTATTTGGTAACGATTGATGCAATACATTTGAAGAAGCATTTGAAAAAGAAGACATTTGTCTATGATGAGCAGGAGTTGAAATAATACTCTCTCTTCTTGCGGCACTTCTAATCGTAGGACGCGCATAATGTGGTAATTTAGGATCAAACGGAATAGTAGACTCTCTCTTTGAGTTTCTTGCATTCGAATTATTAGAAGAGAGAATAGGTGAATCTAATAAAGATGAGGCTGCACGAGATGAAACTCTAGAAGCAGATGATGGTGCGCGTAAACTTGAATAATTTTTTGAAGGCGAAAATAAAGTAGAATTACGACTAGGTGGTTTTGGTATCGTGGAACGTACTCTACGTCTAGCTGGTGATGGTGAAGGTATAGGAGGAACTGGAATAGAGTATTTGCTTGCTTTTAATGTACTTAATGACTTTAAATGTGAAGGCGATGAAGATGCATTATTTTTAACATATTTTGGTGCTGGAGGTGTTGAAAATTCTTTTGAAGCTTTCGAAGATAGTTTCATTGGATTACTTTCACTTAAACGTTTTTTACCTTTATTCATTGCTGAAGTAGAAGATAAAGAAAGCGGGGCAACAGATTGAGACTTAGAAGGAGAAGAATTTTTTGGAGTATTGGTATTAGATGAAATTGATTTTGAGATTGTTTTGAGCTTTGTGTTTATCACGCTACTCGTTGAAGATACTCTTTTTTTAGGAGAAATCACAGGAATAAAAGAACGGCGAGATACTTTTGATTTTTGATTATGTATTGTAGTGTAAGAAGACTTTGCCGTTGAATTTGAAACAGATGAAGCTAAAGTAGAAGAAGAAGCTAATGACAATCTTTTAAGCTCAGTTGAAGATATTGATTGTTTATTTTTGTGGAAGGTTTGATTTTCTTTATTAGACTTTATTTTTTGAGAATGAGCATATGATGGAGATAAAGAAAGAGATAAAAGATTAGAATCATCTAAAGTTATTGATGTTGCTAAAGAAGATATTGAATTTCTTGAAGCAGAATGAGAAGCAGAGTGAGAGGAAGAGAGTATTTCCATATCAAAATCATTTACTTGATCTGAAGGTGGAGGATTTTGAGCAGTTGATGAATCAAATGAGGATAATATATTTGTATGATTAACATGCTTAGGAGGTATAGCTGGGGGCTTTGATCGTGAACCTAATTTAACAGGAATGGTAGAAATAATTTGTCTTGTCTTTTGATCCATTATCTGCATTTTTGCGAGTGATTTTGACAATATATCAGAAGAGGAAAGAGGGGTATCTTTACTTACGATGCTACCATTATCACCACAGCTAATACTATCATTGAAATGAGGTGGAGTAAGATTATAAAGAGGTGGAGGAGGTAAAGGCATTGTAGGAGATGGAATAGGTACAGATAAAAGCTTAGCGTCAGTTGAAATTAAAGATTTTGATAGGGTTGACCATCTATCCTGCAAGCGAGCATAAGTTGATCTAATTGTAGATTCAGATGGAGATGAAGTAGAAGGTATATTTAAAAAAAGAGCTTGTGAAAGAATTGTCATAAGTTTTAATATTCTAGGAACCATTATAGCCTTTTTTTGTTCATATGGTTGAAGTAAAGAAATATTTGAACTTGCAGGATGTGAAAAAACAGATGAGGTTGAATTGGAACTTGAATGAACAGATGATGGAGAAAACGATGATGTGGGTGAAGAAGGAGGAGGAGATAAAGTTAAATATGTATTCATACTTTGTTCATTCACAGGCACCGGTTTTTTATGTATAGGAGAAGAATTTGTTTGGTTGCCATTTTCTGAAGAAGCTGGAGTTGAAATATTATTTACAAAAGATGAATGTAAATTTTGTTTCATTTTAAAAATAATTGATTCTAAGTAAGCCATTGATTGTGTAGCTTGAAAAGCTACATCTAATAGGATAGGTATCCACCTATCATCACCTATTTCAGCTTTTAACCGTTGATGTTCTTTTTCTATGGAACACCATCTTGATTCTAAAACAGATAATTCATCATTTAATATTGCGACTGAAGCAGGGAAATAAGAGGAAGCACGAGCAGAATATGAAGCTATATGAGCAGGTACTAAATCCAAAGCTACTCTTAAGGGGGACATATGAGAAGCTAAAAGTTGTAATTTTGAATAAAGAGTAGAAGAAGAGGAAGGTGTTGAAGAAGAGGTTGGTATTACATTTTCAATTTGAGAGAAATCTGGTTTGGATAATGAAGAAGCTGGTGCAGAAGCAGAGGATAATTGGGACAAAAAATTTAAAATTGTCGAAAGAGTTGCATCTGAATAACCTGGTGGAGGAGAAGAAGAGAATGTAGAAGTATTTGAATGAGATAAAAAATTTGGAGGATGTAATAATTGTGATGATGGAGAAGATGAGGGAGAAGATGAATATTTAGAGATAACTAATAATTCTTGGATTTCAAAAGCAGTATCTAAACAAAATTCTAATTCTTTTCTTAGAGAAACTATTACATCATCATTTAATTCAACAAATTCTAATGAAACTGAAGTCATATGTCTTGCTCTTTGTATAAGAGCAGTGACATTTGCCCAAGAGGCAGTTATTTCAGCTTTTTGTTCATCTGAAAGTTGTGATTCATTTTGCATGTTTTGAATATCACTATTATTTTGACTAGTTTGAGAATGATCAGAACTATTATCTTGAGAATCGGTTAAAACTTGTGAATTGCAAAGACCATAAGGAATTAACATTTCAGAAATTCTATTATATGTAGCGGAAATTTCATCTAAAACCTGTCTTGAACCAGCTAAATATTTTACATCCAAAACATCTTCAGTTTTTTTGTGGGAATTCAATGATTTGTCTTTATTGTGATCGACATGGTTGTTGTTTTCAGTAAAAGTTGCAGAGTCTTGTGTACTAAACCTTAGGAGCGATGATAGAGCATCTTCGAGATCACGAGAGATATCTCTAACTATTCCTGGAAGCTCCATGGTTATTGTGTACAGCGGCGAGGGAAAGAAAAACAAGTGGAGTAAATGTCAACAATAGCGGGAGGGAATGCAAAATATATATTAAATGCAAATAGTAATATATATTAAATGCAAATAGCAATATATATTAAATGCGAAATTAAATTAAATGCAATATATACTAATGCACACTGTATACATGTAATGCAAAAGACCTTAAGTAAACGCACACAAATAAAATATAAATGTACAATAAGTATAAAGTACAGTATATAGGGAAAATTTGAGTGCCGAGTGAATATTATACCAGTACTATATGAGGTTATAAAATAATAATTTAGTGTGAATAAATTAGTGTGTAATAGTGCTGTTGCAACGATGTTTGGTTAGCGTTGTTGATTAATGCGAGAAATACTGCTCATAGAATGTAAACAAAGATAATAATATGATATAATATATATATAATATAATATATATAATAATAATAATAATAGTAATAATAAATAATAAATAAATAATAAATAAATAATAATAGTAATAAATAATAAATAAATAATAAATAAATAATAATAGTAATAAATAAATAATAAATAATTAATAAATAATAAATAAATAATAAATAATAAATAATAAACAAAAAAAAAACGAATAATAAACAACAATAACAAACAACAACAAACAATAAACAAACAATAATAAACAGAAAAACAAAAACTCACCTTTACACCGTATACGAATAAACAATCACTAAAAAATATATAGTAATATATACAATAATAATATATACAGTAATATGTACAGTAACATATACTATAATATATACTATAATAAAATAACTATAGAATAAATATAGATAGCTACTATAGACTATTGTGATCTGGTAACAAGTAAAGCAGATTCAATTTTATAACTACGACTACAGGGTTGGAAAACGAACAATAATGGCCCCTTGGTCCCTTGATTTTCTGTTTTTCTTATACTAATTTAGTGCGTTGTTATGGTATTTAATAGTTTATTACCCTATTGGGAGCTGTAATTAGAAAATAAATAAACAAGAGTAAACGAAAGAAAGTAAACAAATGATATTAGGTTCATATATACATATATTATATATACTATATAAATATACTATATAAATATACTAGATATACTATATTACATATGTTATATATACTATACTATATATACTATATAAATATACTTGATATACTTGGTATACTATATGTATAACTTAACAGGACACTCGCTTCTTATAAATAATGTGCTTGACAAAATGCATGACAACTAAAATTAAGTGCTTAGTCAAATAATAAAAGAATTACATAACAATCCCTATGTAATTACTCATTACATATATAGAGAAAAAATATTTTCTTTCTCCTCCGTAGGCAAATCCACAATTTGTATTCGCTGAAACTATCACCACAAAGTGTCAATTTGAAACTACGTGTGTACATAGTATAAAGTACACTAAATATAATACATTTAGTTACACATACAACAATTTAAGAATATATACAATACACATTTAGTTACACATACAATAATCTTAAGAATATATACAATACACATTTAGTTAAACACATACAATAATCTTAAGAATACATACAATTTACCACACATACACGCACACATATATACCACACATAGACAAACAACAATCTTTTAACAATTAGTAATTAATTCTATACTCTCTACGAATTGTTTTATGTTGTTTGTATATTATAGTGTATTTATTATATATTATATTAGATAATATTGTATTTTATATATATATAGTATATTCTAGTTTTATATTATATAATTTATATTCTATATTATATATTATATATTATTGTATTTATATTATTATATAATATTGTATTTTATTATATAGTATAGTATATTATAGTTTTATATATTATATATTATATACTGTTGTATTTATTATATATTATATACTGTTGTATTTATTATATATTATATAATTTATATTCTATATTATATATTATATATTATTATATAATATTGTATTTTATTATATAGTATAGTATATTATAGTTTTATAGTATATTAATTTGTATATTATATATTATATTATATTTTCTATATTATATATTCTATATTATATATTATTGTATTTATATATTATATACTATTGTATTATTATATTATACAATTCGTAGTAGCATTCGTAGTTAGAATTGTTTTAGAATTATTTTAGAATTATTTAGTAATCGCTATTTTTAACATTTTTTTCCATTGTTAGGTTTTTGTTTTTCTCCACTATTATTTTTTTTAGTTATATTTATTTATTACTATTATTTATTTATTATTATTTATTACCGCTTTAACTTATAAGTGCGCATTTATTTATTTATTTATTTATTTATTTATTTATTTATTTATTTATTTATTTATTTATTTATTTATTTTTTTATTTATATTTATATTTATATTTATATTTATATTTATATTTATTTTTATTTTTATTTTTATTTTTCTTTTTCTTTTTCTTTTTCTTTTTCTTTTTCTTTTTTTTTATTTATTATATAGTTCTTTTTTTGTTTATTTAGTCACAATGTCTTTTTCCTACAATAATACAGACACAAGTACAAAACTAAACAGTAAAACAAGTGCGATTAGTAGTAATAGTAATAATAACAATAACAATAATAATAGTAACAATAATAGTAATAATAATAACAACGAGGACAACAAACCCAAAGGAGACTTGTTGGCTCAATTCGCTTCTGCTGTAGTAACATACTCTAGAAAACAGAGTCAATCACCTAAAAATGATCTTCTTTCAGATTTAAGATCCATATCGGCTTATTTCGCTGTATTGGCAGCTTCAAATGATTCTCCTTCAGCAGAATCTCTTGATTTGGAAACAAGAACATGGGATATAGCACAAATTTTATATTCATACAGAATAAATAACCACTTATGTAATCATGAAAAAATGATTGAACTTCTTTCTAATTCAAATGCAATTTCACATATAGCTGGCATATTATCTCCAGCTGCTTACGAAGAATTAATGTTTTCATTCCAATCAAGAGAAAATGTTCTTATATCTCAATGGTTATCAAGATCTATGCAAATTACTTCTAATTTTGATTCAGAAACAGATCAAAGCTGCTCCCCACTACCAGATATTAATAATAATAATGACGAATCAAACATAAAATGGCAATATACGAAAGCCATTTTTAAACAACCAAATCTACCAAATAATTTAATTACCAGCTTAGATATAGATGCTCCATCAAGAGATAAAAAGCCGATTTCTCAAATGGATTCTAGCAGAGATAGAAATATATATAGACATATATTCAATTTATTAATTTCTGGTGAATTTGATTCTGCTTTGGATTATTGTTCGGCTACTGGAAACCAAACTTTGCGTTTAGCATTAAATGGTATGATTGATTTTCATTATCCTCATGTTGATCTTTTCTTATTATCTTCTCTTTATCCTGCTCAAATTGCTTCACAATATAAAAATGATTTTAATACCTTATCTAAAGCGACTAATGGTACAATGACAAAACCTTTATGGCGTAGAATGTGTTGGAAACTTGCAAATGATAATTCAAATTCTCCTTTTTATTTAAGTCAATATGAAAAAGCAATATATGGCTTTATTTCTGCTGACGTAGATTCTGTATTACCTGTATGTGATACTTGGGAATCTCAAGCTTTGGTTTATTTTAATCATTTATCTGCTTATCAATTAGATAATTTTTTACGTTCATTTTGTCCAACTTGGTATTCTCTTTCTGGTGATTTACAACCAACAAATGATACCACCAATATTGATGATATTTCAATGTCAAGCATTTCTGTTGATAATAGTCTCCCTTCAATAACTTCTTCTCCTTATGATATTGGTGTTGATAAAGATTTTTTTATTGCTCCAAATCGAATTTCTAATCATCGAGATTCTTACCATAATAAAGTCCAAGAATCAATCCAAGCTTCTTCACAATCTAATACGAAAAATGATTTATCTAAAAAATCAATTTTCAATTCAGATACTAATCTTGATCCTAATTTAAATTCTAACTTAGATCCCAATTCAGATTCTAAAGATGATAATCCTAAACTTGATCCTTTTGTTTTAAAAATACGTTCTAGTTCAGATATTCTTGATCAATTAGCTAAATCAAGTTCATCTTCTTTAATCAGGTATCAATCACAACACCCTTTTCGTATTCTTCAAGGAGCAATAATAACTAATACATTTTCTTCAGTTGCTACTGAGACTGTTCAAAAACTTCAATCAGTCTCCTCTGCTGATGAAAACTCATATTTAATCACTTCTGATCCAGATTTATTAAGGTGTGTTACTCATTTAGCTCTTTATCTACATTCAGTTGATTTATATCCAGAAAGATCCCCAAATTCTAAAAAACAAATAAAAAAACAAAAAAATGATTTTCAAAAACTTGTTACAAGTTATATTTATTACCTATCTATTAAAAAACGTGCAGATTTGGTACCCATATATGTAGCACAATTAGATGACGAACTTGCTCGAATAGATGCTTATTCATTACACTTAATGGACATAACAGATCCTGTAGATAGACGGGAACAATTCTCTCTTGCATATAAATATGGTA
Source organism: Ascobotryozyma americana (assembly GCA_030573245.1). NCBI lineage: Eukaryota > Fungi > Ascomycota > Trigonopsidomycetes > Trigonopsidales > Trigonopsidaceae > Ascobotryozyma > Ascobotryozyma americana. Next base: position 4,210 of record JAJMCZ010000096.1, on the reverse strand, counting down.
TAGATATTGCTCCAGTTTTACGACGTACCGTAGAACGAATATTATCTATTGAAGGTGAACAACGATTCCGAAAGGATGATTACTATTCAGAATTTTTTATAAGTAAAGATGATCAACAAGTTAATTTAGGCTTGCATGAAAAAGAAGTGGAATATTCAATACGCGGAGTAGAATGGTTTTCAGATGCAAGTATGTGGAATAATTTAGTTGATGCATCTAATGTATTATATATTAGATATCTTGTCAAGCATGATATTAATTCAGTACGAAAATTATCTATGCGTATTCACCCTCAACTTATTGTTGATCAACATAAGCTACCCATAGCAGTCCCAGATGATTTTGAGGATGAAGAAGATAAAAATTATATAAATATTTTAAGTGTAAATGAATTTTTAGAATATGAAAGATTATCTAACACATTTGATGCACTTGCAAGTTGGGAGGATACTTTTGCCAGTTGTCCAATTACTAGTAGATTCCAACATAGATATGCTTCTCTCATTTTTGATTCAGATAAATCTAGTTCAGATCCTGATGGTTGGAATATTACGCCTTCAATGCATTCTTGGCAGTTAATGGCTGCAAAAGTGGCGGATAAAACAGCATATATGCTTTATAGCATTATAGAATCATCTTTATGGATGGCTAATGTAATAGAAGCGTATGAAAATGTTTTAGAAACAAAAAAGAAAATTGATACTGAAATCAATGACAAAATCAAAACATTACAAAACTTACAAACAGTTTATGTTTCACATTGTGTATTATCTTTACAACAATTATTACTTGATGCTAGATTGGTTGATCCCAAAAAATATATTTCTCGTGCAGTGGAATTTGTAAGTACAATAATGGACGAAGAAAATGGTATTTATATAATTTTAGATAAAGCGGGAAGATTACAAGAATACCTGATTATGGTTTCAAAAGTTGCAACTGAAGCTCTTGACTCTGAAGTTATATAATGGAGAGTCTATTATGAATATAAATATGTGTGTATATGTGTATAATAAATCAGATCGTATATATTACAAATGTATGTAGTTGTGTATAATTAATAAACCGTTATATATATCTTACAAAAGTATATAAATATATAAATATATAAATAATAAAAAAAAAAAAAAAAAAAAATAAATTATTATGTCATAAATACACAAACATACAAACTAAATGCATAAATATCCAACCTTTTTAGCTAGATAGTTTCCACAGAATAACAGTAGATTTTATAGTTCATTTAACAGTTAAGTAACTAGTGTAAATAAAAAAAAAAAATAACTATTAAAATAAAGCGAAGATAAGAAAAAGACAACATATGATGACAAAAATACAAAATAAAAATAAAAAATAACAAATCAAGTTATAATTAATAATATAAACAAATTAATTTTATATTATAAATAAATTAGGACCTCCAGATTTATTAAAATGTTGAGTTTCATAAGTATATAAATATGAACCACCAATTTGTTCTTGATGAACCTCAAGAGTATCTCCATCATTAATATCCAATTCGTCTGGAGTATTATTTTCAGTAACACGTTCACCGTCATAAAGAAATCTAAGTGAAGCTTTAGATTTTCCTTGTCGTTCACAATATTTATCTATAAGTTTACGAAATGGTGTGTTTCGTTTAATTTTAAAAAAAACCTCATTCGCTCCATCTGTTACTTTTACATTTATATGATCAATGGCATCTGCTGAACCTTCTTTTTTTTCTGGTTTAATTGAATCCTCCGACATGATCAACTTAAGATTAACTATGAAATTTAATTATATTTAAAATAATTTTTATTACTTGTAATTCCGATACTTGTTCTTGTTATCCTTGCCTTTTAGTATATGAAACTTTTTTTTTGTTTTCAACCTTTTTCAAATTCTTCAATTTACTTTATACTATGAAACTTTTATCTTTTGCACTAAATCATTAATAAATATTATAAGGCGTTGTTGCTATACCAACGTCTTGTATTCAATATTAAAGTTTATTCTTATTATTATTATTATTATTTTTACGGATTTATAATTTACAATTTGTCTGTTCTTTATTATCGTTATATACGGTTTATAAAATTTCAGTTTTTTTTTTTTTTTTTTTTTTTTGGTTGGCGTGACAATTGAATTTTTCTTTAAAGCTCAGCTATTATTTTCTTACCTCCATATTAAATATTATAAATTTTGGATTTGGATTTTGGATTTTGGATTTTGGTTTTTGGATTTTAGATTTGTGATTCTGGATTTTGTATTTTAGATTTTGGATTTTAAATTTTGGATTTTAAATTTTGGATTATTGAAAGTATACTTCTTGTAATTTTTTAGTCATCGTATAGAAGAAGTTTTTATTTCTCTAATTTTCGTAAAAAACTGTAGATCTAACTTAAATAACATGGTAGGGAATTTAATTCAACAATATTTTTATAAATACGAAAAATAAAATAAACAAGATATTCTATAATCGAATAGTATATTTAATATAGCCCATATAGAAATAATTTTTTGGTTATTCCTTATGTCATCTTGTTCTTCTTCTAAGTGCTTAAAAGAAGCATGTGCTATTCAAGGTATGCTTATAAAATAAATTATAGATAGTAAATTTTATTAAAATACATTAAAATGTAAAAATCCATTTCTCATTGGCTAACATATTGACATACATAAAAGATTGTTTACAAAAAAATGATTACAAAGATGAGAAATGTAAATTTTATGTACGCAAACTATACGAATGCTGCGCATCTATGTATGAAGAAAATCCAGATTCTTCATCTGTTTGCTGTCCTCAAAAACATTTAGTTGATGATAAACTACGTGAACTATTATAATTGTATATATACAGAATATTTAAAAAAAATTTTAATTGGAATTCATTACACTACAATACATACACAAAAGTATACATAAAAATATATTTAAATACATACAATAAATACTGTAATCTAATGTACGTTTTATAACCACGCAAGCTTCATGTATCCACTGCGATTGTGATAAAACAAAGATTTTCATCTTATTTCCTTCTAAGGCTTCACCGAGCACGGTCAAATCAATTCATATTTAAAAATAAATACGCTTTCATGATCGTGACTCTATGGTGAGCCTATATTAAAGACATTGTATGAAGAGAAAAAAAGAGAAAAAATTTTAACTGCTATTTTCTTTATATAGTAAATTCTCAAAAATTTTTCTTGCGTATTTTTCATACTGAAATAAATTAGTGACTGCTTTTTATATTTAACAATTTATTTGCTTCTATATAAATAAATAAATTGACTTTAACTTATTGAAAAGATAAGCAAAAATAAATAAGTTAACCCAAGTAAACTTCTATTGCAAAACACAAAAATCATAACTATCTATATATAACATTTAATAAATAAATATATATCTTCATATAAACATCTTTTTTTTTTTTTTTTTTTTTTTTTTTTTTTTTTTTTTTTTTTTTTTTTTTTTTTTTTTTTTTTTTTTTTTTTTTTTTTTTTTCTGTAAATTATATCGCTTCTTGAATATGTTTTTTTGTATTTATTTCTATTTAATTTGCGCTGTGTCCATATTTCACTAAATATTTCGTAGTTTCCCTTTCGTGTATTTGCGCTGTGTCCATATTTCACTAAATATTTCGTAGTTCCCTTTCGTGTATATAAATATGTCATAAATATTACCAATTAAATTTCACTACTGTTGAGAACTAGAGGGAGATGCAGGAGCAGGCAACTTGGGATTTGTGACTGTTGTAGGTGACCATCCTGCTACTGACCCAGCAACTATACCTGGGACAACCATTGCACTAATACTATTACCACGAGCACGTTCATCATTTGTATTTAAGTTATTCCCTTTCAACTTAATACCAGTACGATTTGCTGATTGACTAGAACTTTCAGGATTATTACTACCCAATATTGGCGTATTAGAAGATTTACGGCGACGATTTACACGCCTTTGTTGTTGTTTACTGTTTCTCCTACTTTTAACGTTCAATCCATTAAGTCTATGTCCACGTAATGCTCTAATTAATAATAATTCTTCTCGTACATGCTCTAGTGCTGGATTCCAAATATAATCGTTCTTACCAGTAATTCCAGAAGCTTCCGCATCACTTATCCCACTTATACTGGCACTACGTCTTCCTTTTCGATGAGCTGCAGCAGTAGGTAGTTGTAAATGATTACCACTTGTACCTTCAGCGTTAAATACATTGTCT
>JAJMCZ010000095.1:35917-53419 GCA_030573245.1 Ascobotryozyma americana | reverse complement strand
AAAAAAAAAAAAAAAAAAAAAAAAAAAAAAAAAAAAAAAAAAAAAAAAAAAAAAAAAAAAAAAAAAAAAAAAAAAAAAAAAAAAAAAAAAAAAAAAAATAATAATAAAAAAAACAAAAAAATAAAATAAAAAATAAATATAAAAAAAACAAAAAAAAAATAAATTAATAAGTATTGAAATAAAAATAAATAAAATATTTTTTAATGCTTTATTGTACGATAAATTTAAAATAGTAATTAGGAATTAAAGGATAAAAAAAAATATTATAAAGGAAACATTATTATAAAAGAAATAAATAATATAAATCACAAAATAAATACGTTAATATTACAGTTATAGTATAATTTTTTATCATATTATACTAGAATAAATCACACTATAGTGAATATTATCCTAGCGAATATGACAGTAATAATCACCATAATAAATATTAACGTATATTTTCATTCTATAGTATTGATCATAGATTGTATTAGTATAGTAATATTGTATACAAGTTTTAATAATTTATAATATAGATTGTTATAAATTATAAATTATTATATAGTATATAGTATTATATAGTATAATAAATTATAATGCAAAAAAAAATATATTATAATAAATCATACCATAATAATATAGTCTATACTATAATACTATAGAATAAAAAATTATATAGTATTATATTATACTATATATAACATAATAATTTATTATGCTATAATAAACTAAATTGATATAATATAATACAATACAAATATACTATACTACAGTATATAGTATATAGTATAATATACTATTATACTATATAACATAATAAATACTATGAAATATTATTTTACTATATATAATATAATATACTATATACTATAACAAATAATAGGCATATAATTTTATACATGCCGATAACAACTACATTCTACAATACTACAATAACAAAACAAAAATTGCTGTATAGGACAATTCCCTTCACTTACTATTTTTAGCGTATTTAATGCAGACTATTTATATAGCAAGACTAATTTATATAGCAGTTATTTAGGCTTATAATTTTGCATAATATGTTAATCTCTATAGCGTATAGCTCGAATATATGATTAAATATACTAGTAGTATGCAAAATATGAATATTAAATGAATGTGCTTTGAATGTGCTTTAAATGTGTTTTAAATGTGTTTTAAATGTGCTTTAAATGTGTGTAAATGTGTGTAAATGTGCCTGAATATGCTCCTAAAATATGCCTAAATAAATTTTAAGTTAAAATATGCCTTAAAATATGCCTTAAAATATGCAAATCATTCAAACAGTTAAATTAACACTAACGTAAAATAAAAAGATTCCTATGGATTTAAATAAAATACTATATAATAATATATAATATACTATATAATACTATGCAATAATAATACTATACTATACTAATATATAATAATATAAGCTATAATAAACTAAACTATACAATAACATACTACACAATAATATCCTATATAATACTATAACATACTATACAATAAATACTATATACTATAGAATTGACGCTATAATATTTATTATACTATCGTATAATAAATACCAGTATACTAATAATAAATACTATCCAATGACGTCTCTAAAGTCATATCAAGAACTATCAAATGCGGGGTAAGGTATTACCTGTGTATACCACATTGTGATAGGATGTATTACATTGTAATATATTTGAAATGTGGGGAGCAGTGTAGAGTAATACAAAGTATTACAAACAAGATAGAAATAATACTTCGTATTATTTTTAACCGAAATTCATATGTATTACTTGCGAATACCTTCCACGTGCAATGTAGCACCAAGGTGCTACATTGCACGTGAAGTAATACCTATTAATACCTAATAATACCTAGTAATATAATAATACAGAGTAATACAGAGTAATACATAGTAATACTATGTATTACGTATACACGAAAGGTATAATATAGAGTAATATTACACTATACTGCAATCACACGCGACGCGTCTTGACGCGTCGCGTGTGATTGTTAATAACTTTTATTTAAAAATTTTATTTTTATAATACACAACTACACTCAAAACTCATAATAATAACTAAGTTGTATGCTACCAATTTCATAACATACAATACCAAACAACACACATTGTACTGCACCCATGCATTCCGTGCTGCAAGACATAACAAACATCCCTCGCAAGAGAGGAAACTGTGATTTTATTGACAAATATAAACTTTTGAACAATAATTATGAAGAGAACCACAAGAAAAGAAGAACGTGTAAGATTGAAGCTGATCTTCCGATGCTAAATTACATGATGAATCGGTCATTATTTGGAAATTTTTTTGAAGTTCCAAGGGGAATGTTCAACACATCTACAAGTGCTTTATCAAATGCAATTGCCTCTTCACCTTTAAATGTTCTTCCCACTACTGATGAACACTCTTTTTATGACCCCCCACTTGCCCTAGCGTGCTCTTCAACCTGGACGTGGTGTTTCGGAAACAATGCCAACGACAACGAGGAAGACTCCTGCATTGCTGTCGGTACTGACGATGGCAATTTAAAACTATACACTTGTATTTGTAATAATAGCAACACAAGAGGGAGAAATTATTCCCGATTGTATACACCTCCTGACTCGTCTGATTTAGAAGATGATATAGACATATATGATGATATACATGCAACAAATACCGCAAATAATTGTGGATCTTGTGGATCTGAAATTCTTAAACAAATGCTTTCTTACCGTGTACACTCGTCTGCTATTTTTGATGTTACCTTTTCTCCATCGCAAACCGGTATCATTGCAACAGCTTCTGGAGATGGAACAATAGGATTATTTAACTTGGAGAAGGAAAATACATTTTCGAGTATTAATGGAGCGGTTGATTCCTTTTGGAGTCCGACAACTATTGATCCTACTAAAACTTATAATAAATCACGTGTTTTATATGCACCAAGTCCATCATATTCTTCATTATGTGCAGCAGATATGGATAATACCAAAAAGAAAGTATCAGCAGCACGTCGGAGACGTGCTGGTGGTAAATCTAAAGTACCAAGACCTGGATATTTAGCTGGTAATGTGAAAAATGTAAGATTTCATCCTAAAGAATCAAATATATTAGCATCTTCATCAAGAAATGGTCGTATTGATATATATGATTTAAGAGGTGATAAAAAAAATCAATCATCCTGTATATCTATTTTATGTGCTCATGATATGTTCATGGGGAGTGATTCAGGAAGATCATGTAGATCAGTAACAGCATTAGAATGGGGTATGGAATCTGATAATCGATTGTTTTCTGGATCAGATGCAAATGAAGGTTTATTAGTATGGGATATACGATGGCCTATAGGTAATGTTAAAAACAGCTATTACTGTGGATCACTGGTTGATGCAGTTTCTAGTAAAGCACCTAAAACAAGATATGGAATATCATCAATTGTGGTTGATCGTACAAACAATTCAAGTTCAGGTGGAAGTTTGTATTCATTATCTATGGATGGAATAATAAAAGAATACAGTTTAGCATGTCCTTTTAATGAACCTTTAAGGAAAACATCCATAGGCACAGTACCTATGGAGTCTTTTTATGTGAAAATGTCTATTCCACAAGATAGTTATAGCTATGATGGAGGGAAAAATGGTATAAATAATTATGGTACAAAATATATAGCAACCGGATCATCTACAGGAAATCCATTGTTAATACCAACTCCTTTAGGTGATAACAGTGAACATAATATCATTGAGCTGTTCAATGGCCATGATAATAAATTCTGTAATGGCAATAGAAGGGAAGCTACGGTTACGAGTTGGACATATTCTGGCAATTTGGTAACAGTGGCTGATGATTGTAGTGTGCGTTTTTGGAAAGCGAGCTTACATAATAATTTGCCAACGAATGAAAACGTTCGCATAGGCCACAACTGGGGGTGGGCACGAACGAACGTTTATTAATATAATTCGTATATTTGTATACGAAGTATACTTCGTATACTTCGTATACAAATATACAAAATATACTAGGCAAGGCTAATGCAATATGTATTCTACGGAGTTTAAACTTTAATTTGATGTTTGTAGTTCTGTGTAAATAGTTGTTACTGTTGTTGTTATGTATGTATGTTTTTATTTTTTTTATTTTTTTGTTAATTTTTATTTTTCTGAGGGTAAGTTGGAATATGCGTTTCTATGGATACTGTTAGTATATGAAGCGTTCTCAGCAGGTAGGTTTATACGAAGGTTTGAATACATACTATACAAACTATACTATACTTTAGTATAGTATGGTTTGTATAGTATGTAGTGTATGTATGTAGTGTATAGTATGTAGTGTATGTATGTAGTGTATGTATGTAGTGTATGTATGTAGTGTATGTATGTAGTGTATGTATGTAGTGTATAGTATAGTATAGTATTATAGTATATATAGTGAGTGTACTATACTATAGAACGCTTTATTATATGTATACATATACTACTACTACTACTACTGAATTATAATATAATATAATATTGTATGGAATAATATAATATACTATATTATTCTATAATATAGTATAGTATAGTATATTATATTATATTACATTATAGTATAATATTATAGTATACTATATTATTTTATAGTGTAGCATAGTATATTATAGTAAATTATATGTATATTGTACTATATATTATTTTAGTATTATAGATATAACAGTATAAAATAATACTGTATAGAATAGTATTTTATATTATACTAACGTATAGTATAAAATAAAATATTATTCTATAATAATTGTATATAGCATATGTGTAAGTAAATGATATGTATGTGTTATAAATATATGTATAAATATATATTATCTAGTTTATGTATATAGTATTATAATATACTATAGTATACAGTGTTATTCTATAATATAGTATAATAAATACTATATTATATTATAGTATGTTATATTGTATTCTATTTTAATAGTATACATAGTATAGTATTTTAAAAATTTAGATATACTATATAATACTATATAATAATACTGTATAGTATAGCATTTTATATTATAATATGCTAAACTATATTATAGTTTAGCATACTATATATAAAATTCAAAATTCTATACTTGAGAAGTAAATGGTATATAGGTGTAAGTAATTGGTGTGTATGTATAAATATATGTATTAAATATATACAAATGTTTATTCTATTTAGTTTTACAGTTGTTAGTGTACTATTATATAGTATATAATATATAAAGTATATATTAGATAGAATTGTATTTACTATATTATGTATTATATTATACTATTATAGTATATTATACTATATTATACTATACTATACTATATTATACTATACTATATTATACTATACTATACTATACTATATTATACTATACTATATTATACTATACTATACTATACTATACTATATTATAATATACTATATTATACTATATTATACTATACTATAATATATTATACTATACTATATTATATTATACTATACTATATTATATTATACTATACTATATTATACTATATTATACTATATTATACTATACTATATTATACTATACTATATTATATTATACTATACTATATTATACTATATTATACTATACTATATTATACTATAATATACTATATTATACTATACTATACTATACTATACTATATCATACTATAATATACTATAATATATAGTATAGCAATAGAATAGCGTATATACAAAATTACAATATAGAATGTGATATAAATAGAAGATATTACTAAGTTGTACTAAGAGACTCGTATTAAGCGAGATGTAATCACATTGGTGTCGTATTGAGCATATGAACGTACGGTATCTATTGATGTGTTATATGTTTGGTATATTAGTAAGAATTAGTGCACATTAGTATGTATTTCGTATGTATTTAGTATGATTAGTGTAGTGCATTATAATAATATACTTTTCTTTGTACACTTTTTATACTTTCTTTTACCTATTGTTTTTATGCTTTGTCTTTTTCTCATCACACTTGGTTTGTGTATGTCATTATTCTCGGATATAAACGAAATGGAAAGTGTGATAGTAAAATAAATGTAAAAATAAATATAAAAATAAATGTAAAAATAAATACGTAATAAGTAAATACGTAATAAGTAAATACGGAAGAATATAAATACATACTGAGTGTATAATACCATGAATATATAAAATATATAAAATACATAAAATACATAAAATACGTAAAATACTTAAAATACTTAAAATATAACCAATATACCATAAATTACAATAAAATTTACCATAATCCACATACAATCTACACCTAATCAGCCACTAGCGGCGCTCAAAAGTTTAATTATAGTACAAAGATAAAGAGAACATCAAAAACTACCTACAAAAAATAAAAAATAAATTAAAAAGCACTATAAACACTTTTCTATGTCTATAGTATAAGAAAATCAGTATTCATCTACTTACCATACAAATATACTGCAAATATATCTAAGCATACAATTTTATACATACAAAGCATATAATTTTATACATACAAAGCATACAATTTTATACATACAAAGTAAGTATATGTACAAATATATTTAAGCATAATAGGCATAAAAGTATACTTTGTACACATATAAAGTATATATCTAAGCATATCTAAGCATATCTAAGCATAAAAGTATACAAAGTATACTTTTATGCTTTTATACAAAGTATAAAAGTATAAAGTATAAAGTATAAAGTATAAAGTATAAAGTATAAAGTATAAAGTATAAATAGTTGCATACTATAATTAGTTGTAAACTACTACGCAGATACTACGCAGACACTACGCAGACACTACGCAGACACTACGCAGACATTACGCAGGACTAAACAAGACTAAACAGGGTACTAAATTACATTAAATCATCCTATAGCACTAGGAGGTAAACACTAGGATAGCATATTATTATAATTATAGCTATTTAATACTACAATTTATTTATAGCATAATAGCATAATAAACACTATAATTTGTATAATAATAATATAATTGTTATATAATAACATAATAAACGCTAAAATCTGAATCGTTTAAGCACTAATAAATATATAGCGTTTATATCGTATATAACGCTTAGCAATGGACTCATCCCTCCTTTGGATCCCACAGTGCAGTGACTCAGGCCGATTGTTTTTTGTAAACTCTCATACAAATGCTGTTCAACCATCTTTTCCCTTTTCTGAACCCCCGACCCTCACCAGCGAAAATGTCTCCGACAGGGACCATTTAGGTCCCTTTACACACAAAACCATAGATTTACACAAGGCAAATGTCTCCTTTAACAATCTTTGCAGTACTTCTTTGGCGAAAAGTGTAGATTTGGATTTCAATGTGAATTCCATACGGCGAGCAACTGCAAGGGCAGTTTCGTTGTATCTTCTCGAGAAGCAGAGGAAATTTTTAATGTTTCAGTCCTTAAATTCTCCTTTGAGTTCAAGAAATTATTTTGCAGCTATTGATCTTGCCTCTGTACCACAGGTTACTCTTTTAAATGGTGATCACAATCACCATTTAAAAGATGACAACCTCGAGGAAAATTCAAACACTTCTCCCGACAAACCATCTTGGTCTCAACTTTTACAAATTGTCTTTGACAACTCAAACAAAGTGGCCGATCTCATTTTCAAAACAATAAAAATAATCGATTTTTACTGCGATTCAGATTTCAACTATAATTTCAACACCTCTAATTTACTACAAAACAACACCATCATTGATCATATCAATCCAGACGAACTCACCCAAATATGGAAGTCCTTTATTGACTCACTCTTAGCCCTTCTGCTAGCAGCTGGATGTCCCGCACTTGCTCCACCTGCCGCAACTTCGTATCTTTCAGCCTCATACAACACCCTTCTTTCAGCCCTTCTTTTGTTCTCTGTCTTGTTCAGATCTACATGGACTTTGACTATTGATCTTTTGGAAAAATTCGGAAATTTTGATACTTTAAAATATGGCTCATCAATATCACGCGTTGACTCCGAAGTTAGAGCCCATCTACGATCGAATCTTTCATCAACAAAATTGAAAACAAATGAACTTCAAAACGCAATTACTAATTTCGTAAAAGAAGCAAAACATACAATGGTCATTTCTGATTCTAGTTTAGAAAATACTTCCTCCAACCACTCTTCTACTCATTCTTCTTTCCCACATGACCCTCTTGATATCGAACCAACAATACCAACTTTAAAACAACAATCCTCAGATAATATATTATTACCCGGACTCAACCCTGCTCTTGTGCTTCGCCATGATTCTAATCCTCATACGAAAAAGAAAAACTCTGATTCTTCAACTTTTGATTATGCACAAAATGATCTTATTTTACAAAACCAAGATTCTTTCACTAAACTCCATCATAGTAATCCACAAATATTAGCCCCATCGAACTTGCCTTCTGCTAATAATTTAGATAATGAGCTTCTTGAAACCATTGATTCTCAAAAGGTTCTTATTCTTACTCTTATCTCTCAACTTCAAACCATTACTTCAGCTGCCAAACGATTTCGAAAAATTAAAAATTCACATTCCAATTCTAACTTCAACTCCCACCATAACTCTACTAATATTGAAAATAAATCAAAAACTACCTCTGACTTGGAAAATTCTTTGTCTGAAAATGTTAGTGAAAATTATTCACAATTACATGATTTTGGCTATAAGAACCATCATGATGTAAACCAGAGTACTCAATCCCCAATAGAACCCTCTTTGCCAACCGAGAAAAATGATTCCATAGATGCTAATCATCATAAACACCATCACCATCACCATCACCATCACCATCATCATCATCATCATCATAAAACTGAAAACGAAAATGAAAACGAAAACGAGTACGAAAATATTACTTATAATTCTATCGAATTTAGAGAGGACCCACGCGCTTTTTCTAAACGCACAACAGAAAATGTAAAATCAATAGTAAACGCAGTACGAAGCTTTATATTTTTTATAAATAAATTACACCTTTCGCACACTAATCCACAACAGTCCTCGTATGCAAATCAATCTTCACCAAGTACTTCATTCTTTCCATCGCAAAATTCTATACTAAATTCTCTTGCATACACAAAATTTAGTGAAAAGTTGATGCCTCTTAAACGCCAATTATATGATCAACTAGCACTTCTTGTACTACGCACTCAAGGTGTTATTTCAGATCTCACATACTCTTTAGATCACTACGATGATGAAGAAGACGACGACGAAGATGATGATGAAGACGACGAAGCTTTATGTAATGATAACTATGGAAAATCTCATACAACTAAATTAAACGAAAACGATATAAATCAGAACCATTCTGAAACTCTTGGATGCAAAGATGATAGTTTAAATGCTAGTAAAAATAAAAAACAGAAATCTTTAAAAAGATTAATGGATAATTATTTAATGTTTGGTACTCAGTTCTTTGATAGGGCGGACATGTATAGTTTACAATTGTCTTCACGTCGTCCTGCGAAAGATCTTAGTCGTCCTGCAATATGCAAGCGTGTTTCTTTTGAATTAGAATCTTTAATGCAAGTATTAAATGAAACTGTCCGCCTCATAGAGCATACTGTCTATTTAGTACATGAAATTGTCGATTTGTTTGCAACAACAAAAAACGAACCCACAAAAGAAGCAGATTTAAACTTTTCTCCCCCAATAAAAGATACAATTCATTCTACTCATAATACTTCTCCAATAGAAGGTAAAATTCATTCTACTAATAATAATGATGTCCCACCTTTTATTACAAAACCAGATTCTAATTTTGGTCAGTCATCCCATAATGATTTAGAGATAACTCAAATTAATTTACCTTATGATAACTCTGATGTTTCTGCAGGTCAGAACGTTACGAAATCGACTATTTTACACAAAAAAGTAACAAACCGGGCATCATCGTATTTATCTCATTCAGATTTGCATACTTCAACATCAAGTGATAACTTTGGGCAAGGTTTAAAAAAAAATCAAAGTTTATTTCAACTTGATAAACTACGAAGTAGTTCGCAAGAACTTGCTTCTAAACCTTCCAGCAGTTCAGTATTACTTTCAACACAAGAAGAAAAAATTGACAATTGGTTTTTAAAATTTGATCATTCGGATGAAATTATTTTTGATTCTAGAGGTAGAGTCCGTGGTGGAACCCCAATTGCTTTGGTAGAATATCTTACTAGTCATAAAACATATGATGCTAAATTTAATGCTACATTTTTATTAATTTTCAGGTTTTTCATGTCCCCATCTGTTTTGTTGTCTTATTTGGTTGCCCGATTTTCAATCCAACCACTTGAAGGTTTAACTCAAAAGGAATTTGAAACATGGGCAGAACTTAAACAGAAGCCAATTCGCATACGAGTTTTTAATGTTATAAAACTATGGCTAGAAAACTATTGGTTTGAAGAAGATGTTGAGGTTTTTTTACGTTCTGCACATTCTTCTTCTATTATTTCTTTTAATTCTATTAATAACCCTTCTCGTATGACAATTGCTGGTAACAATAATTTACTTCATAAGGAGAAACATCATAACGCATCCATATCGAGTACTTTCTCTTGTAGTCCTTTTAATTCTATCCCTGCCTCACATCAAAATAGTGTTGCCACTGTAAATTCATCAATGTCATCAATTTCCTTTTCTTCCTCATCTACGTGGTCTACTGAACGTCTTTTAGAATCTATGGCCGCATTTGCTCTTTCACTTAAGCAACAAAACTTTCCTGGAGCTTCTATTCTACTTGCACATGTACAAGATAGACAAAAAGGAAAGGAAATTAAGAAGAAAATCACGGCTAATGTTTCTGCTCAGGTTGCCAGTCCTTCTCCACTTCCAGTAGCATCTCCACTTAATATTGAACAATATAATAATATTTTGGCAGCAAGTTATGGTATAAGTAATCCTAATTCTATTCATGCTACACCGACATCTTTTATAAAAAATTTAAGAACTTCGGCATCTTTTTTATCGGATGCACCAAAAGTTTCTCGATCTTTTTATTCTAATCCTTCTTTAACTCATCTTGATCCAGAGGAACTTGCTAAACAAATTACTTGTCATACAGCTAAGATCTTTTCCCGAATAAAACCAATTGAATTAATGCATAAAGCATGGACAGAATATTATAGAAATCATTTACGTAATCCAGAGGCTTATATTTTTGCTGCATCTTCTGCTTTAGGAGCTCGTTCAAGTTCTATAGGTTCAGTTACTTCTTCTGTTCCTGTTTCTGATGCAGCTAATGTTCGGGCATTAATTCATTCTTCAAATATGATGTCAAATTGGGTTTCAGAGTCTATTTTAAAACCATCAGATTCTAAGAAAAGAGCCAAGTTATTAGTTATTTGGATAAGAGCTGCAGAACATTGCTGGAAATTACAAAATTATGATTCTGTAATGTCAATTATTTCTGCTCTTTATTCATCAGTTATCTATCGACTTACTCAATCTTGGTCACATGTTGATAAAAGAGAGATTGCAGTGCGGGATAATTTATTTCAAATATTAAATGCTAATAAAAATTTTTCGAGATATAGAGAATTAGTTAAATCAGTAAGTCCACCTATGATACCATTTATTGGAGTTTTCTTGTCTGATTTAACATTTGTTGAAGATGGTAATCCAGATACAATAACTGTAATGAGATCACCTGGTGATCCACATCCAAAGGAAATTCCGGCAGAATATGTGAAGCACCAAGCACATCAAATTCAGAAGTCATCTGGATTTGGAATTGGAAATTCAAATACGTTTACTGTTATTAATTTTTCTAAAATGATGAAATTAGCGGATATCATTCATGAAGTATTGCATACGCAAGCTATTTCGTATCAAATTTTTCCTATTCCAGAGGTGCAAACGTGGATTGGTAGTGAATTAGAAATATCCCATCCTATGGAGGAACTTTATGAGCTTTCTATCAAACGGGAACCCAGGACAAACCAGAGTGATACTATAACGTTACTTGAGGAGCTTTCTTTGTGATATGATGTGATTATAAAGAAAGAAAAGAAAAGAAAAGAAAAGAAAAGGAAAAAGGTGAAAAAATACTGGCTTTGGCTATGATGTGTTTTGTGTTTTTATTTCTATAAAAGAATTTTTAATTTTAATTTTCAATTTTAATTTAATTTTCAATTTCTTTATTTCTTTAGCGTTTTGTTATTGTTATTTTTATGTCATTTTTTATGGCTATTTATCAAATTAAATATTTTAATTTGTTTTGTTACTTTCTGTTTACAATAATAAATATATTTACTGAGAGAATATAAAAGAAAAAGAAAAAGCAAATAATTAAAAGGAAAGAAAAAAAAAAAAGCAAAAAAACAATCAAAGATTAGTTATAATATAGAATTTACTTTACGCCTTTAAACCCCTCTTAATTTGATCTTTTCTTTCTTCCCATACAGTTTTCCCAGAACATGAGCATACGGTTTTATTATTTTCCCATATACCAGCACTTCTAGCAATAACGCCTAAAAACTCTTCTTTATCGAACTTATTATTTTGATTTAAAGGCGATTTTTGAGACTTGTCTGTACCAATAACGGCCATTGCATGTCCAATTAATTCCCACAAAGGACCATCTTTAGAATAAAAAGCCTGCACTTCCCCATTTGTATCAGCAATTAAAGGAGGGAAAGTACTTATTGGGTCACCTGTAGACTGTAAACCTTCTGATATATCACCAGAAGATCTAATTGAGGCTAAATATTTATTTCCTGGTTTTAAACCAGACAAAGTGATATCAAAAAGTACTGAATCACATGTCGATTTTAAGCTATTTTTTTCCTCTTTAACCTGCTTAGGACAGATCATTCTAACTAGACCAAAAATTGGTGATTTTAAATCCTTTTCATTATGAGATTCTAAAATACAAACAGCAGCAGAATTCGGTTGTCCTGTTCCTCTGACTATAATGTCTCTTCCGGTCTCTTTAATCGATTTAATAATGACCGATGGGGCCACTGATCCTGTAATACTAACCAATTGGGATTTAAGATCAATATTGTACGAATCGACTCCTTTGATGTTTGAAAGTGCTTTTGAAACCGAATCCACACAGGACTCGCAGTCCAATTCTACAGCGTATAGAGTCTAGTAGTTAGTATTTTTGTAAATATGGTAAAAAATGGCAAAAAATGGTAAAAATTTATAAAAATTTATAAAAAATTACAAAAATCAGTTGAAACTCACCTCAAATGAGGAATAATTATCAGCCATGGTGAATTTGAATGAAAGTTTAAAATAAAAACATTAAATTGTCTATTTGGAAGAATAATCGGTAGTCTGTGCAAAGAAAGACTACATCTGATCACGATCCTCCCGGGGGTTATTAGTAATTATTCTGATTATGGTTAGTAATAATTCTGAACATTATTGATAATCACCTGACCACAATTACTAATCATTATGACAACCCCAAACTTTTATTAGAAATCGAATTATTTCTCCATATAATCGCAATTGGAATAATTAGTGAGTTTAGCGTGATCTGACAAATGCTATTGTATGTGAATTTGATTTGTAAGAAAGAATTTGTAATCTACATGCTACATACTTAAGAAATATTATCATTTAGCACTATTAAAAATCACGTATTCCTATAGGAAACTGTAATTTTAAAGTAAATATTGTGTATTCCTATAGGAATCTGTGATTTTGAAGATAAAATCACGCATTACTATAGTAATCCTGTTGCATTCTTAGGTTTGGAAAAACTAAATTAATATGGATTCCAATGGACTTCATAGTAATTTTTTGTTTTTCCAGTCTAGTATTTCTGTAGATTTAGCTTTTACTTTTACGTTTATTACGTTTTTACGTTTTTACAGGTTACAATATGTATTTGATCCAATTAGAGCTTGCGTCCCGTGATTTTCCTTCATGTAGTATTTAAATGTAATTAGAATAGAATATATAGTAGAGTAAATATAGTGTAGGTGTAGATAGCGTAGAGTAGAGTAGAGTAGTGCTACCTGGCGGAGATTTCGTTCACTATATTCTTCCCCCTTTGTAAGAGATTTATATTATGTATGAAGATTCGAAACACACGAGAAATATACTCCTTTGAGATGCCAGAACAATGCGGGGTTATAGTGACGTTTGGAGTTTTCCATAAAAGATGATTTGAAGGAAGCGGTTCAGGATCGGTTACATCCAGAGCAGCTCCAGCTACTTTCCCATTTTTACATAGTAACGAATCGATTAAATCGTTTGTAACAATCAGACCGCCTCTTGAAATGTTAATTATATAAGTGCCATTTAGTAGAGAAAGAGTATTTGAATTAATAACCCCCTTAGTCCCATCGTTTAAAGGGGCTGATAAAACAAGAACATCAAGATTTGAACTAAAAAAATTATTTAATTCGCTTAAACCACAAAACCATTTAGAAGGAAATTCTCCTTTAGGATCACCCATTCCGGGAATAGCAATTTCTGGTGGAAATTCTTTTCTTGGAGGATCACTATGTGAATAAACATGTATATTTGCACCTAAAGATTTAAATACACGACCAATTTGTCTGCCAATAGAACCGTAGCCAAATATTCCAATAGTAGACCCCCATCTATCAGACACTGGTTCGATCAACTTGTGATCAGCCCAGTAATTTATATTTTGATATTCAATAAATTTCCTGTTATTATGGAAAAAGTTTAACGTTTGTAACAAAACCCATTCTGCAATCTGGGTCCCATGAACTCCGTTTGCACTTGCAAATTTAATGTTACAGTTAGTATTATTAACTGCTTCTTTGTAAAAATCAGTAGATAGCAAGTAATCGTATCCAGCTGAATACAATTGCACATATTCAAGTTCTGGCACTTCATTTATACTGTTTGGAAAATAAAACAGTGTAACCAAATCAGTAATTTCCGACAAAACTTTTCCTGGTGAAATTTTTGAGCAGTCATTTGCAGTGTTTTCCTCTAGAAGGTCAGCTAGAATAGTTAATTTGTTTTTCTTAATGTCGTAACTTCCTATGAAGATAGATCCAATGTTTTTTACATGTTCTGGCAAACAGGTTTTGATTTCCTCCACTGGGAAGTTGCTTTCTGGGATGATGACTAGAATGTTTCTAATTTTAGTTGAAAGGGGTTCAATTTCCACTATTCCTTCCGGTCTTTCTTCCACTTTTTCTTCTCTCTCTTCTACTAAAACTGATTGGTTTTCTCCCATTTTGTTTGTATAACTTGTATTGGCTTGTTGGCTTCATTTGTCACAATGGTCAATAGCCGACTGTCTAGTGACAAGTTGTTACGTGCTGTAAATTACCTACACAGTGTAAATGAGATACCAAGTGACTACAGTTGCGATTTACGATATACAATTACAATTACAATTCAATTTACAATTCTAAATTCATATAAAGTTTAACAAGCGAATGGAATTACATATGATAAAATACATATTGTATACTGCTAAGTGCGAAAAGTTCAATGTTATTAATAAGTGTGTAAATAAGTGTATAATAAGTATAATATGTGTACCTCAAAAACGGAAGATAAAAATGGTGAAGTACCTGTAAGAACATACTCAGGTAATACAAGTGTTAGTATCCATAACAACGCATACTATTTTTACCCCAGATTTTTTTATTTTCGCAAACCTAATCAATCAATTAATTAATTAATTGATTGCCTTTTTTTTTTTTTTTTTAAATGCCAACACAGAGATTTTTGCACTAAAATGAAGATTCTTCAAAAGCTAGAGAATGAGGGAAATGCGGTCAAGGCGGTCGGTAACTTTGCATTAACAGGCTTAGAGTTGAATGTTAGTTAAAAGAAATCCAGCTATAGTGTGAAAGCGCTTATATTATTATATTTATTTATTGTATTTATATATATTTATTACTTTTATATTTTTATTATATTTATACATTCATTGTATTTATATATATATTCTTATACTTTTATACTTATTGCATTATACAAAGAATGTCAAAGTGAATACAGAAAATAGAATAAGCGTAGATTGTAGAGTGTTTATTGGCATTTTCATACACATGGTAAAATGAAGCACCACTTCAGAAGCTGCAGACAAAAAGTCCCATTCAATAAAAGAATGACCAGTGGGTTGATCCTGCTAATAACTTGTGTAGTAATGTTTAAATTTTCCATTGAAAGTCAGAAAATACTAACTTCATTGTCAAACATTGGAGGGATTTTTGGAATTGAAAAAAACGCACAGGAAAGCATTTTTTTAAAAAATATTATAATTGATTTGAACGAAGAAGATAGTCTTAAAGATGTAGATAATGACTTTTATGTTGTTGAAAACGAAACAATGTTTGGATATTCTGATGAATTTAGAAAACAGGGAGATCAACGCGCAACAATGTTTTTTATGTTATTAAAAGATGACAGTGAAGTCGATGATGCAAATATAACAATCACTTCCGTTGAACATTATTATAACCGTGGTTCCAGATATCCATGGGTTATTTTCAGTCCAAAACCTTTAAATGAAACTAGTAAAAAATTCTTAGCCGGTAGAACAGGTGGTCATGTATTTTTCACTACTATCCCAAGAAGTCTTTGGGCAGTTCCAAACTCTGTTGATAGTAATTTAATAATAAGTTCATTGAGAATGGACTTTCGTCGTGTATTGGGTCATCCAGGTGCTTCAACTCAAGAAAATAGTTTATATAGTCGTAAAAGATCTAGATTTTTATCTGGTGGTTTTATTAAACATCCTATAATGAACCAATTTGATTATTTCATCAGATTAGATCCTGGTGTTGAAATTATTTGTAGAGCTTGGTTTGATACTATTCAGCATCTTTTAGATCGGAAAAAAGTTTATGCTTTTTTAATAACTTTTGTTGAATTTTTTTCCTCTTTAGATAGTTTCTGGGAACAATCTAAAAAATTCATAAAAAAAAATCCTACTCTTTTAAGTCCTTCAAATTTACTGATATTTCTTGATTCTTCTTATAAACCTGAAGCAAAAAATGCTGTTTCAGCGTTTTTATCTGCTGGTAACGATCATTGTACTTTTTATACAGGTATCGAATTTGGAGCTTTGTCCTTTATTAGATCTAAACAATATTCTGCTTTTTACGAGTATATGGATAGCACAGGTGGCTTTTTCTACGAAAGTTGGACTGATTCATTTTTCAGAACTATAGCAGTTGCATTGATTCTTTATCCTGATCAAGTCTATCATTATTCTGAACTTGGGTTTCAAAAGGGGGAAATAGGAAGGTATCCTGTGGATAATCATGGTTATACTTTTGATACTTGTGATAGGCCAAGAGCAGCTACATTTGAAACTTTTGATACCAATAAAATATCGTGTTTAAAAATATGGGAAGAGGTTACAGCTCATGGTCATGGTTCGGCCATCGAACAGCCTAAAAAGGAAAAAGATGATAAATGATGTATATACAGTTTGTTTTGTTATTTACTATTCAGTTTTATACAAAATGTTAATTTTAGATTAAAATAAAAATTTGGATTTTTTTTTTTTTTTTTTTTTTTTTTTTTTAAAAAAAAAAAATT
>JAJMCZ010000095.1:17410-35817 GCA_030573245.1 Ascobotryozyma americana | reverse complement strand
ACAGATTGCACCACCGTCAGCACCTAAAAATTCAGTTTTCACTTTACAATTTGTAAACATTTGACCATTTTCATATCTTGGTACTCTACCCAATGGGGCATGATAGTAACCTATATCAGCAAAATGCCAAATTTTGTTATTAGGTAAAAACAAAGAAACAGCTATAGAATGTACAGGAGCATCACCCCAACGTTCATAAAAAAAGCCACCAGATTGATCTAAATAATTGAAAAAATCTAGATAAACTTTCGAATTCCAAAATCTTGTGGAAGAAATTTCAAAATTTGACCAAAAATGGCAACCGTTATATGTTGATTGCTCTTGTAAAAAACCAATGTTATCATGTATTGCTATAGTATCTTTATTTGTTATCAAAAATTCTGAAGAACTATTTGTGGCTACATAATCAGGATGTAATTTTAAAAAATCTCTTGTTGTTGACCATAAAGAAGGTATTGTTTCAGCAATTTCTTCTAAAGTAATAACAAATCCATAATCTAAATCTTTTGTGAGCATAAATTCGAATGGGTCATAATCTAAAGTACAAAAATATTCAACATTAGGTTCAATTCTCCAATAATAATCATATTTTATTATAAGTGGATGTCTAAATAGGAAGCCTGAAAAGAAACGACACATGTGACGATAAGAAGATGAGTGTCCGTATAAAATTTTTTTATTAGCCATATCTTCAATTGAAGACATTAATTTATTTTTCTCTACAAATGATGGTACTGACCATTGGTATTTGGGTATTGTTCCAAAATAGAAATCGCCGGAAATTTCTTTAGCTATTCTTAATTTTACAAACATATCAAATGGTTTATCGTTTAGGAATACCCATGGATATTTATATTTCTTGTTAAATGTATATTCAATTTGTTTTATACTGTGAATTGCTTCATTGTATTCTTTATTTCTGAACAACATAACCAGACATGCTGATGCTTTTCCTGTTTGTTTTATTAATGGAAGTTCGTCAGGGTCTTTAAAATCTGTTCCATTTTCAATTATAAAATGATGGTCAAGTACGAATTTGGAGATATATTTCGATTCCTGTGTGTTTTCATATTCTATCAAGTTGGTGTTTTTGTTTTTTTTTACACTATACTCTGATATGGTGTCACTTACTAAGTATGATTGGAAAACTAGACATATTATAGCGAAGGATATTGTTGAAAATACCAACAATGGCAAGGTTTTATTTGTTTTAGCATGTCCAAACCGAGATGCACAGGTATTCATTGGTGAGTACGAAATGTATTTTATATGTATATACAGTTTTCAATTTTATTGTCTCATATTAATTCTGCTTGCAATAAAGTATTTACGTATATTGTTTTTTTAAAATAAAAAAAATTACTACATAGCTAGTTTTACATGACTGTTTATAGTAAAAAACGCTATATAATGGAATGCACTATACTATATTACATTACATTTATAATAAGTCAATATTCTTAGTTATCTTATTGTAGCTTTTGCAGCTTAATTTTGTTCCTGCGTGCTGTTCTTTAGTAGTTTTTCGGATTAATTATGTAAGAAATTTTAATTTATTATCAATCTAACTTCATTTATTATTAATAATCGCAAATATCTTACTCATTTCTGGTAACTAGAGAGAACTAGCACTATAAGCTGCACTATAAGCTGCACTATAAGCTGCACTATAAGCTTGTCTTATAACCAGCAAAGAAACTAACTAAAACAAGCAAAACAACTAAAGTAAACAAACAATAAAAACAATCGTTTTGCTACAAATTTTATCTAAATTTGTATATATTAAATTTTTATTTTTTGTATGCAATTGTATATAAATGTATCTAATTTTAAGTAAATGTGCAAACGTTCGTTCCATATAATATTTACTTTTCAGCGCAACTAAAAATGATCGTTATGGCAACACGGGGATTTTTATATAGAGTTTCTTTAAACTAGTACAATAATCAGCGCTTTTATACAGCGTTTGCGATAATTTGCCATGGAAACATGCCAGCAAAGTGGTTTTTTCGACGTTCGAATGAACAGCCAAATTGCTTTTAGTGCACCTAAGTGAAAAAAGGCTGAAAATGTAAAAACGAAGCTAATTTAATGGAATGGAAATATATTGATTTAATTATTTAATATATGGATTATGTGGAATGTTGGTATATAGTACTCTTTTTTTTTTTTTTTTTTCAGTTCGTTTTGGCTCTTTTTTTTCTTTTTTTTCTTTTTTTTCTTTTTTTTCTGGCTTTCATCTTAAAACCCCCGATGACTAATTCACGAAGAAGCCGAATAAATCGAATATACTTAAAAAGAACAGTCCTATTGGTAGTTGTAATATATCTTATTAGTTTGTATAGAAGTGTCAGTAGTAATAGTAATCATATTAATAATATTAGTACCAATTCTAGTAACAATGAAATTATTGATAAAATAATCAAAAATAATCTTAATCTCAATAATATTAAAAAATATAAAAATTACCCATGTGTAAAAAAAAATACAAAATCTCAAGATCCTTTAGATGTTTTATCAATTGAAGGAGCAATCCCAGGATTTACTCTTGGTAATGATATTTTAGACGCTTTGACAGATTACCAATTCTTAGCTGATAATGAAACAACAAATGCATTTAGAAAAGAAGAAAGTAGAGAACAGGTTGGTCTTGTAAATGGCGCAATTGTTGTTTATTTGGAATCGGGTACTCAATTTGATAAAATTGAAGATTTTTTAAATAATGTCGAAACATTCTTTAATGCTAAGTATAAATACCCTTGGGTGTTTTTAAGTAATACAAACTTTGACCCTTTAACAAGATTGAAAACAATCATTGCTTTGTCAAGTCATGTGGTGTTCGCTACAATCCCAAGAGAATTATGGAAAATGCCCTCTTATATCGATCTGGATTTAGCTCTAGAACATGTGGAAACTACCGGTAAACACGATTTCTCCTTCGGATACTCCTTCGCTAAAAGACACCAAAATAGATTCCTAGCTGCAAACATCTTTCAACACCCCATCATTAAAAGATTCGACTATATCATGCTATTGAATATACATTCAAGATTTACATGTAATATTACAAATGTTGATTATTTTGAAATTATGCAAAAGAAGGATCTTTATTATGGGTTTACGGTTGCCCAGAAGGAGGATGTCAATGATGCGTTTAAGTCGTTATGGATGGCTACATTAGATTTTCTTGAGGAGAACCCAACATATAATGTTGAGGATAATGCGTTAGATTTTATAGCTGATATACGGGAGACTGATTTGAGTAAACCTGATGATGTGGAAGCTCTTCAGAGTTTTGATTCTATGAATACTGATAGGGCCTATTTAGCAACTCTTGATAAAACAATATTACGGCATTTTTATTTTAATGGTTGTGCATTTTCATCTGTAATTGGAATATTTTCAACATGTTTATTGAATGGGGAGTTATTTGATGATTATTTTGATTACATAGATCGAAGGGGATTGTTCTTTTTGAATAGTTTGAAGTATCAAGCATATCTTAGTTTCCAGATTTCTTTGTTTATTCCAAAGAACAGGATATGGCATTTTGCTGATATTGGGATTAAAAATGGTCGTGTGGAGAGATATCCTGAAATCATAGAGGAGTTAGAAAGGTGTCAATTAGACGAGCGTAGTCCTTTTGATGTGCATAGTTTTAATTTTGATTCTGACGAGAGGTCTTGTTTGCCAAATTGGGAAAGGATTGCTGGGCATAACTATGGTTCAGGTGTCAATCCTGATATGGGCACGTCGAAAGACATGCCGAAGGCTGATAGCAAGGATGGTGATTATTTACAAGAGCAGCAAGTTGGTGATCAAAATGATGATCAATTTGATGAACAAGATAGTTATGCAAATTCGAGGGAAGAATCTGATCATAACAATGATATGATACAAAGTATACAATCTGGAATATGATCACGTTGAGCGTGGTTATTGTCTACGGCTTACTTTTGTTGTTTTATATGTATCTATTGCTATTTACTGTTTCTGTTATTTATTGTTGTTATTGCTATTACTGTTTCTGTTATTGTGCTATCATTCTCTCTTATGCTGTATTTACAAGTTAAGTAGAAGAAGATAATAAAACTGTTACGTATATGTTATGTTATTGAGTAGTACTAATGCCAAATCTAATGCCAAATCCAATGCCAAATCCAATGCCTGTGTTTTTTTATCCCATTGCATCTCATCCTGTCTGGGTTATCTGGTTACTATAACAATATTATAATTACTATGCCAATAAGTACCCTTTCTTTCGTTCTACATAACGAACAGGGACAGGAACAAGACAGGACTGGATCAAGAACAAGAACATTCGAGAAGGACTTAAAATAAGATATTAGAGAGAGAGAGAAAAAAAAAAAAAAAAAAAAAAAAAAAAAAAAAAAAAAAAAAAAAAAAAAAAAAAAAAAAAAAAAAAAAATAAAATAAAATAAAATAAAATAAATAAAAATAAATAAAATTCAACTTATTTGTCTACTTGGTACATATATTTATTTATTATCATTTTTATAATTTTTACTAAAAAGGCTACTTAAGGATCAAACATTATGGACACTTTTGGCTTGCTGGTTCCTCAAAAAAACAATAGTTTAACACCGACAAATCGGGTTAAGCTACCTGAAAACATTCTAAATTCCATTCTGGACGCTAACCGAGGGTCGGTCCCGTTCACGCCTCTTACCTTTAAAATTTCTACGACCAAATTTACTACTGGTGGCTTGTCAACCGTTTATGCCGGTGTAGAAGAATTTTCAGCTCCAGAGGATACAATAATTCTTCCCCCTATTTTGTACGACCTGCTAGGTATACCAGGAGACGGGGAAAATAATATGCTTGTAAAATTAGTGCTGGAAAAACTGCCGAAAGGCACAGGTGTAACCTTGACCCCTCTAGGAAACACAGCAGACAATGTGGACAACTGGAAATCACTGTTGGAAGCAAAACTCAGAGAACAATACACAACTCTCACCTGTGGAGAAATAATCGAAATTTCAGGTGTAGGCAAAATGCTTGTTAAAAAGACCCTTCCTGGGAATAATGCTGTTTGCATTGTGGACACTGATTTAGAGGTTGATTTGGCTTTTGAAGCGCAAATAGATGCCGCCGCCAGTGATGCGCCCAATAATGCACCCAGTGATGTAAACAAATATGCAAACGGTAACGCAAATGCAAACGTTAACGCAAACAAATATGCAAACAAATATGCAAACAAATATGCAAACATAACAGAAAAACTAAACATTGCTTCCAATACACAAACATTCTCCTTTTACTCCCAGGATAAACAGAAAATCACATTCACTGGTGTGCCAGACTATAAAAATAAATACATACTTATAGAAATAGAAATAGATGCAGAGTATGCAAAAGGCATTGCAAACCTCTTTGTTAATGCTGAAAATGACATTTCGGAGGAAATTTTCCAATGGAGTACCTTGCAAAATGGGAAAACTATAATACCAATAAACTTTGTAAAGGACAATAATCTATATTGCCAACTTTCAAGTTCAACTCCAATGGAAGTGAAAGTTTCTTTACGGATTATAACAGAGGATGAGGTAATAAATATGGAAAAAATAAATGAATTAAATACCTCACAAGATTGTGAGTCTATTAGATGTTCAAATTGCCATAAACTTATTCCAAAATCAACATTTAACCTGCATAGTGCAACCTGTGAAAGGATGAATGTGTCGTGTATGAAAGGATGTAATAAAATCTTTAATAAACGTGCAGGTGGTATTCCATCTTCACATTGGCATTGTAATGAATGTTTGCAATGGGGTGATTTAGGTAAAGAAGAAAATGATTATCACAATCATATGTTTCATACCCCCATAAATTGTCCCTATTGCTATAATTTAAATTTCAAATCTAGAATAGAATTAGCTAATCATCGTGCTACAACTTGTCAAGAAAAACTTCACATTTGTAGATTTTGTCATTTATTACTCCCTCGTGGGGTTACAACTTTTGAAGATAACTTCATGGGATGGTCTGGACATGAAGCATCATGTGGATCACGTACAACTGAATGTCCAGTTTGTTCAGTCAGAATAAGAATCCGTGATATTGATACTCATATGTTGATACATGTTTCTGAAAGAAGAAGCGAGCCTTTGCCGCAGATTTGTTCTAATGCTAATTGTATAAGAATACTAAATAAACCATCTACTAATGGAATTACAAATGAAAATATTTTGGGATTATGCAATACTTGTTTTGGATCTTTTTATTCTTCAGTCTACGATCCTGATTATAAAAAGTTATGGAGTAGAATTGAAAGAAGATATTTTATACAATTATCAGGGGGGTGTAAAAAACCATGGTGTCGAAATCCATATTGCATAACAAGCAATGGTAAAAAACTACCGAATAAGGATATAATTTCTACAGTTTCTCAACTTGTTACAAAGGGAAAAGAGTATATAAATACAAATGCAAACACAAACAAAGAAAATGGACAATGTTTTCATTTTTGTGTTGATGAATCTACTACTAAAAGAAAATTAATGGTTGATTGGATAGCAAATGAAGGTAAATATTGTCGTGAATGGTGTGCAAAAGCAATTGAAGAAACCCGGGGCCATGAAGATAAAGCTAGAGATTGGATGCAAACACATGCGAATTCTATAATAGAGCAACAAGCGTAAGCGTTACATATTATGTAATTTATTTTTTTTTTTTTATTTTTTTTTTCGCTTTTCTGTTACAAGCATTATTGTAATTGAAAGTACCAGCAGGATTACTAATTAATTATATGCGATGACTAAGATACAAATATCATTAAAAAGGGTGCATAAATTAGTGTACAACTTGAAGGATTACAGCAGATAGTATAACTTTAAAAATATAATTAATATTAATTTTAATATTAACTCTAATATTAACTCTAACTGCTGGTTAAATCCGGTAATGGTGCTTTGTAATATGTTTATAACATATTATATTATATATAATTGTGTTCAGTTTCAAGAGTATTTAAACAAGTGAAAATATTAATTTGAATAAATTTCAACTTGTTTAATATTTGAATTGTGATATAAGTGATTGTTTCATTTTACCTTAACTGAGGATTGTTATAACGTATAATGACAAAAACCAAAAAAAGCTCATTAATTAATCTTGAATTCTATGGAAGTGTTAAAGCCTTTAATGCAGCTAAATCCATGTCTCATAGAGATGTATTTAGATTTTCAGCTTATGGAAAATACTTTTCAGATGATGAGAGTGAATCGGATGACGATGGTGTTTATGATAGAAAGGATTGTGACAATGATTATAAGCACAATGGAAGTGATAACAACAAAGATGTTGAAACTGGATGTATTAATAATGCTACATGTAATGATTTGCATAGAGACAATGATTATGATAAGTCTAAGTATGATGGAGATTATTACAAAGGAAGTTGCAAACACAATGAGGAAATGTTATGCTTACAGGAAATACTATGTTTACAGGATGAAGATGAGGATTATGATAAATTCAATGATGTTTTTGACATATCCTTATTGTTTAATGAATGGTTTGACTTTTCAGACACAATTGACTTGTCTTCATTATTTCAAGAGAAAGTTAAACCTAAAAAGCAGGTAACCTTCTGTCCGTACAATGAGATAAAATACCCTAGTGGGAGGGTTGGATTAGAGGAGCTTCGAGAGGAAAGGCCGATTTACAGAGAGTATTTCCGTAAACGGAAAGAAGCAAAGCGTCTAAAAAAACAAGCTGAGGGTCACCACAAGCGCCACAAGGGGACGTGACTATTTGATTTTATTTTACTTTTACTTTGTTTACTTGTTACTTTGTACTTTTTTACTTTGTTTACTTTAATAGATTAAATGATTAAATGGTTAAATGTTTATTTGTATGCAAGGTAATAGCAATGATGCGTACTGTATACATGTATACTTGTATACTTGTACAAATGTGTCTACATGTACACATGAATACATATATATATATACATTTATACATATATATATACATATAATAAACAACATAAACAATAATAATAATAATAAACAATATAATCAATAAATATTTTCATAGACTCTTCAATGCCAGTGCAAGGATTCCTTCCTTACTTTCATAAATCGCTATGAATACCATAGCTATTTGCAAAAGTTGAAACTACGTAGTAAAAAAAAAAAAAAAAACTGTTAGAATACATTAACAAATGCATTATATTGCTTTCCTTCCTGTAGGCTTTAGTATTATATACGTTTAGGCCTTTAGTCCTTTATTTTATTTTTATTTTTATTTTTTATTTTTAATTTTTATTTATTAATTTCAATTTCAATTTTAATTTTAATTTTTAAATTTAAGTCCTTTAATTTTTTATTTTCAATTTTTAATTATCATTTTTAAATTTAATGTTAGTCTTAATTTTAATTTTTAATTTTAATCTTAATTTCAATTTTTAGTTTAATTTTTTATTTTAATTTTAATTTTAATTTTAATTTTATTTTATTTTCAATTTTATTTTCAATTTCAATTGTAATCTCAATCTTAATTCTCATGTACTTCAAGGGAAGCATAAAATACGTTGGTTATTTGGCCATTATATTACACTTGTTTTGTTCCCTCACTGAAGCTTCGTGGCCCTTGTATTGTAAATGCACATGTTTTGGAAATTCGTCCTTAATAAAGATCGAAGAGAATGATTTTTCCGGTTTGACTAAAAAGGAAGACTCTGAAATCGTGCAAGGTTGTTCAAAATGCACACGACAGTTTTGTTTGGATTATAATCTTCCTATATGTAAATCTGCTACTGATGGGGACATTTCTGCCGAATGTATACGTACGTTATGTTTTTTTATTTGTTTTTGTCTCTTTACTTGGTATTAACAAGCAGGTCGCGAATCTCTGAAGGAACTGCTGATTGTGTCTTTATTCGTAATAGTGACTGTGTTTTTGGTAGCATATGCTGCTGTGAACCAGTTTATACGGAAAAGACACTCTATATCATGATGTAATGAATATAAATATATAAATATAAATATAAAAGATAAATATATATGTATAAATATATAAATATAAATATAAAAGATAAATATATATGTATAAATATTTAAATATAAATATAAAAGATAAATATAAAAGTAGATTTAATATAAATTGTTACTAAATATAAATTGTTATATTAAACACCTTTAGGCCTCTTCAAACATTTTTCGCAAAAGTCCAAATTGGAATCTCTGTCATGAAAAGTACAATATTTCGCATTGCAGCTTGTGCAAATTCGAGCCCTTTGGTCTCTTTGTTTACAGCCTGCACACAATCTTCCACATTCCTCACAGGGATTAGGAAGCCATTGGCTTTCGTTAGAAATGCAGTTGATACAATATAAGACCCCACAACGAGAACATGTTCTCCTTTCTTGACAAGGGTAACACATTATCATTGAATCATCATCCTTATCTGCGTTACAACCTGCACAACAAATGGTACCTGTTAGCTTGTTATTTACTCTTTTAACCAGTTGTATAATATTAATCAACCTTATAAATTCATTGATATTAAGTGTGCGAGAGTAAGGGAATGCACAGGTCCATCCAGCAGCAGAACCTGCCCTGTTTATGTATATAGGACCAGCTATAGAAGTAAAATGTTTATTTTCATTTCGACGTAATCGAGGTAGAAAATCTTTATTTTTCAATGAAATAGGACGAAATACGGGTGTATGAAATATTCCTATATAATTATCATAATCAACAGGACTATCATTCCTATTTGAGGAATCATTTGACCACTGAGATGAATAAGAAGTAGGACCAAAAAAACTTGGATCTGGATTAATATTATTACCATTTGAAGGTCTTGGCAATATTCTTATTCCATTTGTAAATTGTTCTGTTCTACCTACAGACGAAACTATTAAAGTTTCAAATCCAAAGATTTTACCATGATCCAAACTTAGACATGGAGTACCATCAGTGTATATATTACATAGATGAAAGCAGAAATTCGCAATCCATCCATCAGTAATTGGTTTATCTAATGGTAATTTGGGGGCTCCAAAGAACTCAATCCGTTTTAATTTTTGACCGTATGGTATATAGTTATCAGAGAAGGTTGAATCAAGAAAGAAACTGTTTGGGTTCTTGTTCTTAACTCTTGTAATTTTATAAGCCGGTTCATTCAATCTATCCCGATACAAATTAATGGCTAGCCAATTCAGTTTATCCATACTCCACCCATTAGAGTTTTTAAATGAAAAATAAACAAGCGAGGTGAGGGAGAAGAATGACTCCAACATGGCATCAGAAAAATCACAACCATCTACATTTAGATTTACAATAGTATCCTGTCTAAGTCCTCCGCAAGCTACATAACTTACATACCGAGACATGACGCCAACTAACATTCCCTCTTTGTTTTGAGCACTATCGTCTGTTAAGTTGAAGAAATTTTTTTTTTCCTCTTCGGTCTCCTTTTCGTTCTGGGTATCGCTTTGACCATGCATATGATGATGGTGGTGGTGGTGGTGGTGGTGGTGAAAAAGATGGTAGCCTATTTTTCCATTGCATAGCAATACCGATTCTGGATCAAATGCAACCCGGCGCATGTACAGAGACCGTTCTCTGGTAATGGTAAGACAGGCCTGACGGGATACACGTATAAGTTCCGAGTAATCATTGAAGGTTAAATATTTTGCCAGGAACTCAGAAATGACAATATTATCCAGAATCTGGAGAAACCGGTTTCCGATATTCGCTTGTGAATAGTAGTCAGCGTCGTTTATGCGGATTTTGATCGGTTCACTGTCTTTGACAAATTTAGCCGGTATATATTCCCAATTAAAGTCCAAAAACCCATATTCATCATAGTGTATAACTTTGGACTCAGGCACAGGCTTGGGCTTAGGATTATATTTGTTAGTTTCATCAGAGGTTTCCAACCGAGTTTTTTTGTTTTTTCTAGAAAAAATGAACCGTAGACGATTTCGTTTCCCTTCGTTATCACGATGGTATTTTCCATTCGCTTGGTATTCTGGGGGTTCCTTTTTTTCCCGACTGTTTTTGATCAAATAGTACGGATTTAGAAGTCTGAAAATGGCCATTCGCTAGTTTTTGGATTGCGTAGTTGTCTAATCTTGGACGTTTACAAGTTACGAATTACAACTGGTCCAAACGATATAGATTGTATGTATATATTATATATATAGGACTTAAAGAAATATATTTGTATATTTGTAGATTAAATTTATATATTTATAGAATATGGGGATTAAATTTATATATTTATAGAATATGGGAATTATATTTATATCCTTATAAGGAGCCTCGAATTCTCAATCTTGGCTGGCATGGCTCTTATCTATGATTTTCGTGAACCTCATAAAACGATAAAAATGTTACCTATTTTGGAAAACAAAGCCCCTATCACAGGGTACATGGCAGGGTACATCGCAGGGTACATCGCAGTTGACCGCAGTTTGTACCGCATGTTAGCGCAGTTTACCGCAGTTGGCTCAGTTTCTATAACAATAATAACCACTTGTTTTTCCTTCTATAAGAAAAAGAAAAAAATCAGTCTAGATCTATTTTTACTTTTTACTTTTTACTTTTTACTTTTTATTTTTTTACTTTTTCACTTTTTCACTTTTTCTTGTTAAATAGCAACCGCTTCGTTCGTAGACACCGCTTCATTCGTAGACCACCGGGTGACTACCGATTGATCTCTGTAGACTACCGGTTGATCACCGTCAACCGTCGACCTTACCCTGAGTCACACCCCGCTGGATCGCGGAGAGCACTGAAAGCACTATAAATGTGAGCGGTAGTGTGATGAGGATGGCGTTGTATTTATAGTATATTTATTTACATTTCCGTATATCCAGTCGTATATCCAGTCGTATATCCAGTCGTATATTCATTGTATATTCATTGTATATTCATTGTACATTTATTCATACATTTACCGTATATTTCTCATACATCCTGATACTTTTCTCCTATATTTACACATTTATTACACATACATACATACATACATACATACATACATTCATATATACATACATTTATTTATTTATTTATTTATTTATTTATTTATTTATTTATTCATTTATTCATTTATCCATTCATTCAATATGTCCTTAAAACTCATGCAAACAAAAAATCTTCTACACAGGGAAAACCCCTTACTACGTAAGAACCTCTTCTTACGTAGTAAGAAGAGGTTCTCAACCAACGGTTTTGGTACCCAATATAAATACATAATTACTTCAGAACCGAGACCCGGAGTCCATTTGGTCACATTCAACCGACCAAAAGCATTAAATGCACTCTGTAATGAATTAATTTCTGAACTAAATGATGCATTAAAAAAGGCAGATATAGACAAATCCATCGGAGTGCATGTGCTGACCGGAACCGAAAAAGCCTTTGCAGCAGGGGCTGATATTAAGGAAATGGCAAAACAAGAGTTTTCAGACGTTTATTCAAATAGGTTTATCGAAAATTGGTCAGAACTTACCTTTGCAATCTCAAAACCTATTATTGCAGCTGTAAACGGTTATGCCCTAGGTGGGGGTTGTGAAGTTGCAATGATGGCTGATATTTTATATGCTGGTGATAAGGCTGTATTTGGACAACCGGAAATTAAATTAGGTGTAATCCCAGGTGCAGGTGGTACACAAAGACTTACAAGAGCAATTGGGAAATCTCGTGCAATGGAGCTTATTCTAACTGGCGATACTTTTACTGCTCAACAAGCGGAAAATTGGAGATTAGTATCAAAAATATTCCCGGCTGATCAATTACTTAATAAAACTTTAGATCAAGCGGAAAAAATCGCTTCTTATTCTCATATAGCGGTAAAAGCTGCAAAGGAATCAATCAATGAGGGTTATAATCTATCTTTGGATTCCGGTATCAAGTATGAAAGAAAATTATTCCATTCTTTGTTTGCAACTAAGGACCAAAAGGAGGGAATGGATGCTTTTGCTAGTAAGCGTAAACCGCATTGGGGGAATAACTAATATATGTGAATATATATAAATATGTATATATATACATATATATAGATATAAATATATAGATATACATACAAGTATATACATACATATATACATACATACATACATATATATATATGTTCATATATACTTGTATGTAGTTTAAAGAACATATTTGAAAAGAAAATATATGACAACCATATTTGTATGTAATTTAAAGAACATATATTTGAATGTAGTTTGAAAAACATTTGAATGTATTTATTTTGTATTTGTATTTGTATTTGTATTTGTATGCAAAATGCAATCATAATAAACGCAATAACAGTACTTATAACAACAAACCCCTTTTGTACTTTGAAGTAGAAGGGGATAAAGAATTATCTTCATTAGAGTTAATTGAAATATTTGAAATTGTTCTAGAAATTTCAGGTGTTCCGGGTGTATCAGGTGGAGACTCTTTTTGATCATTCAAACCATTGTTGATTAACAACGTATTTGGTCTTATTAAATTAAACGAAGACGCTTTCGGTTTAGCTATTGTCGAAGATGTAAATCCAGAGGATTTCGTATCGTGAGATGAATGACGTCTAGCTGATAGGAATCCAATGGGTTCTACTGAACTCTTCGGAGATACTTCCAAGATGTCATTTGCAGACTCATTATTTGACTTATTATTAGACTCATTATTTGGTGTAGACTCTTTTGTAGACTCTTTTGTAGACTCTTTTGTAGACTCTTTTGTAGACTCTTTTGTAGACTCTTTTGTAGACTCTTTTGTAGACTCTTTTGTAGACTCTTTATTAGACTCATTATTAGACTCGTTATTTGGTGTAGATGTAGATGTAGAATTAGTTGCTGTAACCCCTTGAGACCTTAACTTGTCAGAATCCTGCTCTAAAATATCAAAATAATTTCTCCTCCCATCCTTGTCAGTCACCCTGTGATACTTTTTCCTACTTTTATATCGTTTCAAATCAGGATGAACCACGATTACTGGAACTGGAGAATGCTGCAAACAGTATTTTGAAACAGAACGAGGTCTTAGACCATGTATACCATTTGAAGATTTACCTCTTGTACCAACAACCAACATGACCGGTTCGTAAATTTGTATCATATTTTGGATCATATTTTCAATTTTTCCAACAACCAATTCAAAGATGACAGAAATTTTTTTGTCATCTATATTTTTCTCCATAACAGCTTCAAGAGAATCGTAAGCTTCATCTCTGTACAGTCTTTTTTCCCCCGTTGACAGAGAACTCGAAGGATCCACAACTCTAAAACAGACAATTTCATCACCATCATCGGTTAGTTCTTCTAATAGCCATTCGAGTGCAAATTCTGAATGAGCGTTATCATCAATTCCGACCAGAAATGTCCTTGATGTCCGACAAAATACATATTCCTTATGTTTTGCTTTTAAAGTAAGCGAATACAAAGGGGCGTCAAAGTTTTGAAAGGTATCAAAGGCAACCTGTTTTTTATATTTTTTTTTAGATTTAGATTTTTTCGAGCACATTGCTGATTTCAGATCCACTTTGTTTCCACTGTTTGGTTCATCGTTTATAGGGTCATTTGTGTGACCAGGTTGTTGGCCTATTGAGTTATCAGTCGACATTTGACCTTATTCTAAATTATTTGTTTTTAACTTATTTGTTTTTAACTTATTTGTTTTTAACTTATTTGTTTTTAACTTATTTGTTTTTAACTTATTTGTTTTTAACTTATTTGTTTTTAACTTATTTGTTTTTAACTTATTTGTTTATAACTTATTTGTTATCTAACCTATTATGTTTTCTAACCTTACTATTTTTTTTATGTGTTTTTTAAAGGTATTTTTTAAGACGTTTTTTATTTTTTAAAGGTTTTTTAAAGGTCCTTTGAAGTCTTTTTAAGGCTTTTTAACTCTAAAATGGAAAAATAGTCACGTGGATGTTAAAACATAACCATGGTAATTTAAGACTTTGACAATTAAAGATTAATTAAGGTTTAATTAAAGACAAAGCTGTTATTAAGGCTAATTTACCACTGTATGGACACATACATATGAACATACATATGAACATACAATCATACATACAAAACATATAAATAAACATATAAATCAACTTATAAATAAACATATAAATAAACATACAAACAAACATACAAACATGCAACACAAACATGCACACATACACACAAACATAAAGCAGAATATAATAACATAAACTCTAATATACAGTAATGTTTAAACATATTTAAGATCAATCTTTAAGTAAAATTAGCTTGAGTAAAATTAGTAAGGCTATGTTAGAGCCAAACATGGAAATTAGACGGTTGTTGGTTTTGGTTCAAATTTTGGTAATTTTGGTTTAAATTTTGATTATAATCTTGGTTCATTTGGTTCTGGTTCGAATCTTGATTGAAACCTTGGTTTAGATTTGAATTTGGACCAAAATGTTGATTTGGACTAAATTGCTGGTTTGGACTGAATTGCTGATGGTAATTACTGTGGCTGATATTACGATTCACATCCAAACTCGCCAAACCCGCCGGAGAAATAGAATGCAAAAGCGTTTGCACATTTATGTCCGTTATAGGAGGTAAAGAAGCATTTAAAATGTTACCATCAGCTAAGGCATTATTTAACGCATTAGCTGCATCAATGGAAGATTGTTTGTGTAGATATGCAACGTAGGCAATAATTATTGGCTTGTTGTTAGTAATATGAGCGCCAACAATTTCTCCGAATTGAGATAAAACCTGTACAAGGTCATCTAGAGTAGTTCCAATCGCCAGATTTGCTATTCTAATAACCGAGTATAAGGAAGCCTGTCCTTTTATTTTGAATCTGTTTCCATTTTGAAAATTTAAACTATGGTTGTTTTTAGATAGAAAACTAAAGTTGCTATTATTATTTGTGTTATGAGTATTTGTATTAGTATTTGTATTTGTATTTGTATTTGTATTTGCGTTTGTCTTAGAATTTGTGGTAGAATCTGTATCCAGTTTAACCGCATTGTTTCTAGCATTGCTGCTCATATTACTAGTAAGCAAATTACTAAGTAGTCTATTTCTGTTTCCAAGTGGTGCCAATCTTTCTGACAATGAAAAATTCTTTGTTATATTTTTTTTCGAAATTTTAGATACATTTCCCAACGAGTTTCTTTTTGATCCATTTTTCTTCGAGTTTGTCCTATTGGGGTTCGAGATACCATTAGAATTAAAACCATTATTGTTATTAAAATTACCATTATTGTTGCCATTATTATTACCATTATTGTTACTATTATTGCTGCTATTACCATTACTATTGCCAACCTTGGTGTTGCCAACCTTGGACTTTGTATTTTTTTTTTCTTTCATTATTTGCCCGTTAATTGATTGAAATAGTGGATTTAAATTCAATTGAGAATTTGAATTCAATTGTGGATTACTTTTGTTTTTATTCTGGCTTTTTATTCCAATTCTGTCCTCTAAAGAGTTTTTATCTGTGTCCTTTTTATTTTTAACATTTTTGTCATTTTTGACTTTTTTGTCTTTTTTTTTTACTCCAAGTCTGGAATTTAAAGGATTATTATTAGAGTTGCTC
Organism: Ascobotryozyma americana; assembly: GCA_030573245.1. Classification (NCBI taxonomy): domain Eukaryota; kingdom Fungi; phylum Ascomycota; class Trigonopsidomycetes; order Trigonopsidales; family Trigonopsidaceae; genus Ascobotryozyma; species Ascobotryozyma americana. The sequence continues at coordinate 19,264 of JAJMCZ010000095.1, read as the reverse complement.
TTAGCCATTTTTGAATAAATTTAGATGAAATAAAAACCACCAAAATGTAAAAAACTTAAAAAATCACTAGAAGTCGAAAAACTTAAAAAAATTTAAAAAAAATGGAAAAACTTAAAAACTTAAAAAAAATAAAAAAAATAAAAAAAATAAAAAAATCACCAAAAAAATGTAAACTTAAAAAAATTGAAAAAATGTAAAAATTGTGAAAACTTAAAAACTTGAAAAAATTGATAAAATTGAAAAATTTAAAAAAAAACTGAAAAATTGTAAAAATTGAAAAACTTAAAAAAAATTAAAAAAATTTGTAAAAATTATAAAAAACTCTAAACTATTAAATTAAATATAAAACAAACTATTCCCAAAGTATCTAATAGAAATATCTTCATTTGAATTTTTTAGCTTTTTTTTATTTTTGTGAATTTTGTGAATTTTTCTGAATTTTTTATTTAATTTTAATTTTCAAATTTCAAATTTCAAATTTCAAGCTCAATTTCAATTTAATTCCTATTTCAACTTAATTTAATTTAATTTAATTTAAATTCCCTTTATCCTTTTCTTCTTTGTTGTCAAGATCATTAAGAACCTAAGGTGTTGTTATAGCAAGCTGGAGTTCCTGACTATATCAGTACTCAGTACTCAGTTAGGCAGATCGAGCCACGAACCATTACTGTAGTAACCATAAAGTTCTTCGTTCACATATGAAGGTATTTTAATATTCAACTGAAAACTAAAGAATTCGATGAAAAGTATCCTGTTATAGGGATATCTTTTTAAAAAAAAATATCCACACTATATACATACTGTTTACTTTTTGTTCTTCCTAGTATCTTGTAGTTTTTAATCATTTTTGCAGTTCTGTAAGTTCCTACTATGGCTATCTACATAAACACACATATATATATAATCATACAATACAATAATTCTAATAACAATAAAATATATTAAACTTTTTATGTAAAAAATGTTGGATTACCTTAATCGAAATCCAATTCTAAATCTAAATAGTGAAATTGTAAAGAGTGTAAATTACTATTATTGCCATTTCAGATGAAAAAATAAAGTAAAAAAGATAAATATAGTGAAACTATTCCCCCAAATAGAATCACAAATTATCAAAAGTACCATAAAGTAACAAAAAATGTTGCTTCCCCAAATATTATAATTCCATCCTTAATAATACAATAATAATAATAATAATAATAATAATAATAATATTGTAAAAAAATATAACACTCCAATTAAAATATTAAAACAAAAATTCTTCACTTGAATATTTCCCCCAAAATATTCATGTAATTGATGTTTTAATAATATATAAATCTTAATGTATAAAGATCCACATAGAAATAGTTGGTTTGTAAGATCACTTTTAAAGTAAAGTTTAATCACAATAACTTTAATTGCCTATAATATAAACCTTGAGAATAACCACCTGTGATAATTATAATAATACCAGGCTTTATTTAAAAAAAAAAACAGAATAATAAGAAATCTTCAGAATAAATAAGTTTTTTTGTAGATTTTTCTTTTTTGTAGTTTTTTTTTTAGCGTCTTTAAGCTTTAAAAGTTTTATTTTTAAAATTTTTTTTTTTTTTTTTTTTTTTTTCCTTATTTTATAAGTTTTTTTCTTTTCCAATTAGAAATTTAAAATCTTTTTTCCTTCGGTATAGTTGTAGAAAAGAATAACAAATGATAATACTTTTGTAAACGCGTAAACCAAGCCTTTAAAAGGAAATAACAATAGAAAGGCAACTTTTCTTGATTCTAGTAACATCAAAAAAAAAAAAAAAAAAAAAAAAAAAAAAAAAAAAAAAAAAAAAAAAAAAAAAAAAAAAAAAAAAAAAAAAAAAAAAA
>JAJMCZ010000095.1:0-11597 GCA_030573245.1 Ascobotryozyma americana | reverse complement strand
TCTTTTGGAAAAATTTATTATGCGACCCTTTTCCTCAGGATTCTTCTTCTCCGGTTTCAAATGAGTTGAATTGTTTAAATCTTTTACTACCCGGATAGTCACGTGTTGGTATTCTTCGATCTTTATTACGTAGTATTATAAGCATCCGATGGTGGCAAACTGAGGTGATATATATATTATATACGATATATCAATAATATAAATAATATAAATGTAAATATAAATAAATAAATTTATATATAAATAAATAAATTTAAATATAAATAACATAAATAAATATAATATAAATGTAAATAATATAAATAAATAAATAATGTATTATTAGTGTGGAATCCACTGTAAATCCTATTCAACTATTGCTTATTCGTTGCTAGGATATAAAGCTACTGGCTATCGGCATTCGGCATCTAAATAATTCGCGTAGCGACAATATAAAACTACATAAAAGAATTCAAGTATACGAGTGCTTATTGGAATTACATGGAATATAGAATATATTCACTGTTAATAAAATATTACATCAATAAACTAACATGGCTACTTTTTTTGATAAAATTACTTCATTCGAAAATGTCCCTCTAAATGATAAGAAAGAAATCGATACTGCTGAATTTTTAAAAGCTGCTGAGTCTCTTGTCTCTTTATTTGGTATGTTGCTATTATTTCTTTTATATATTATTACTAACAAACTTATGTTTTATAAATTATTTGTATTTAATTGTTAATTATTTTAATTATTTTAATTGCATTTTTCAGACTTATTAAATTCTTCCGCTTTTATCGTTGTTCAAAATGATATGAATGGAAATATAAAGGTAGGAATATGATTATGTAATTGTATTACGTTTTACTGCGTTTTTACGTAAATACATATAATCTGACACATATTGCCTCTAGATCTTTAGACCTAGAGGAAAAATAATAATTATTACTATTAACATGAAATAGAAAATCAGAGACCGATTCAAAGAGCGAGGAGAATTAGCCTCAACTCTCGAAAAGCTCGTTTTAGACGAAAAATCACAAAAAAAAACAACCGCTACTCAAGGTTTATTATGGCTCACTAGAGGATTGAAATTCACTGCGGTTGCTATGAGAAGATCACTTACAAACCCTAATGAAGAATTAACTGTTTCTTTTACTGAAGCCTATACTGCAACTCTTTCAAAATATCATTCTATGCTTGTAAGACCTGTTTTTAAATTAGCAATGAAGGCTGTTCCTTATCGTAAAGACTTTTATGAAAAACTTGGCAAAGACCAAGAAAGGGTAAAAGAAGAATTATCTGCTTGGTTAGATGCTCTTGAAAAAATTGTTTCTATTATTGAGGTTTTTTATGACCAAGGCAATTATGGAAAAGGTTTATAATTGTGTATAATATTAATAATCTAGTAAATATATAATACATAGTAATTTAATACATAGTAATTTAGTACATATTAATACTTCCCATGAAGCAAAGACCGTCGTAATTTACGAGCTCTGCTTATTAATTGATCATCGTTTTTAATAGAAGGTGAATTATTTTGTACCAAAGATAGATCTGAATCATCAGAAAAACTTATCTTTGATTGGCTATTTTTATTACTTAAAAGTGGACTATGTGGAGTTTCTGTCATTGAAGATAAATATGGTGATAGAGATAATTTTTCTTTTAATATTGTTAATGTGTTATCATTAGTTTGATAATTCCTCATTATTTTTGCCAATAAAACCCATGCAGGTTTTTCAGAAACTTGAAATTTTTCATTAATCCATGGGCAATACCATTGATGTTCAGAAATTACATCAAAACTTGAATCTGAGTTTACATTTAATTTATCAGTATTTATAACTTTGTGTCGTAGTGGAACCTTTCTGAAACAAGTTTCACAATAAATATATTTAACATCTTTTATTGAATCTTCCCAATGTATAAGCCATCCAAATGCAGCCATTATATTTGCCTTTTCTTTTATACATAAATCAGAATGATTTTCTATCTTGTAAGAATCTGATGAAAAAGAAGGAAATATTAAACAATTCGGAATAAAATTTGAATCAATTAAAAGAAATGAATCCATCCTTTTAAAAAATAAACTTATTGTTGAATTATAATCAATTAACGGTATACTATACACTTGTGGATTAACTGGATGTGATTTCCAAAGACATAAATCAGTGTGAACTGATTTCTTCAAATCTTTATAACGTTGTAATAATTTATCATTAGAAGAAGAAGATGATGATGGTAAATTTAAAATAGAATTTGATTCCTTCGAAAAATAAAACGTAAATTTAACATGACATAAAGAACATTCAAGTGTATTTATATCTATGCATTTCCACCCATTCATAGCAAATTGCGGTGCACTTAAATCTATTATATTTGTAAAAGGAACCCTCCATTTTGAAATACTAAATGTAAATAATCTTTTTAATAAATCTTTTCTAGACCAAGGAACAAAATAATAATCATTTTTTTCTTTTTCATTCACTTCTTTATTATTATCCTTTAAACTATTTTTAAAAGTAACTTCCTTATTTAATTTGTCAAAAATTGAATTATTTTCACTACAAGGTTTTGTTATTCTACCTTTAATAATTGAAGATATTTTAAAACTTGAAGAGTTATTTTTATTTTTTGAAGATTTTAAATTTAAAAATTTATCTTTAATTGTCTTAATTTTATTTAATCGACTATTAATCTCTGGTGAAGAAGTAGTAGTGATAATATTATCATCTTTTTCAATAGGTTTACAAAAATTTATTCCTTCAGAACCATCGTCTGTTGAAGAAATTGCAAATAAAAGCTGAGATATTTTTCTTTTAGTTTTAAAAGAAGCAGCGTTATTGATTTTACTATCCATGTTAATTATCTATTGTTTGATTACCATGCTTGTCATATTTTATATTATTTTGATATTTTTATTCCTTAATAAAAGATACGAAGTTATATATTATTATACAGGTTAGGTTTATTTACTATGTACACGATTCTTTTTAAGAACTGTTTGCAAACCCTTGTCTTAGCTACTAGTATGGCAATAAATAAATGGTTTATAAATAGTATGGTGAGAATTGGCATTAATTTTCTTAATCGTATTAAAAAACATATTGACTTAATATTATTTAATGAAAAATATATTAACATATGTAGTTTATTTTGCTCTATTTTTTATTACTAATATTATTATATATAAGTGTAGTTTGATATATTTATGTAAATCCTGTGATATTCCGTTTTAAAAAAATAAACAAAAAAAAAGAAAAAAAACCCTTCATAATATGAACTCCAAACATTTTTTGTTTTTTCAGCCCTGATGTTTAGATAATTACTACCCTTTAAATATACTCTTGTATTTAAATAATCTAACAGACTAAAAATCATACATTTTCTACATATAGATATGAATATATATTTTATTTAATACATACATTTTTTGTGTATCTCATATTTACGGCATAAAACAGGCATTTTATTTAAATGTGAAATTGAACTATACAGTAAATAATAGAAAAGCTAACTCCAATAAGATTTGAAGCAGTTACTAAAGAGGATGTATTTATTGTTTATTATATTAACACGCAAAGCATTTTATCAATAAATAAAAAACAAATAAAAAAACATATAAAAAACAAAAAATACACAAAAAAGCACAAAAAAACACATAATCATAAATAACCCTATATTACCTCTAGACAAAATCAAAAAGACATATAATTAAGCTACCTATAATATATAACCTTAATAAAAGACAGTATTATATTAAAAGCATTTTTAAATATTCATTCACATTAAAATAATTATCGATATGCTCAATATATTTCAATCATATTTAAGCGAACCTAGCAATGCAAATTAGGTTTATTTTAATATAAATTGCTTATAATATTCCTAATTAACACATTTAGCATTCATAAGTAGATATAAAGCAATATTAACACAAACCCTTATCCATAATTTCACTTTAGTTGCTATAGTATTTTAACATCGTATAATTTACTTTATACATAAAGATAAAAATTAAAAAATAAAAAAAAGAACAATTGTAAAATAAAATTAATCAATAATACATTGTTTTTAAAAAAAAAACTTCAAATTAACTACCCACCAAATGAAGAAAAAACAAAGCACAAAAAAATTAAATTTAATAAATAAAATCTCAAATGGAATTTCAAAATCTTCAATAAGACGTCGAAAAAGACATGCTAGAGATTCACTCCATTTGTCTTCTCTTCAAGATGCACTAAATTCTACGGGATTATTAGACGAAACCTTAAAAAAAAATGAAAATAAATTCAAAGTTGAAACTATAAAAAATAAGCCATTTAAACCAAAAAAATCAAAAGCTATTTATAATGAGGAAAGTAATCGATTTCATGCTATTTTAAATGCTCCAGAATTTAAATCTAATCCTTTAAATGCTATTCAAAATGCAGTAAAACAACAATTAAAACTTTCAAATTCAGAGAAGGCTCCTTAGTAGTATTGTATAGTATTGTATTGTAAATAGAAACATTAAATATTTTTGAATATATATTTTGATCATTATATATTTTTGTACAGGATAGAAATGAAAGTATGTCTATATTTATTAACTAAAAATAAATTTTATTTAGTATCAATATACAAAATTTGATTTTTTATTTTTATTTTTTATTTTTTTTTTTTTTTTTTATATATTTTATAAAAAATACATTTTTACCATCAACATTTCCAAATATTCCCAAGTATTCCCAAATATAAATCATAACTTGGCAGTTGCATTGTCCAAATAATTTGGCAAACCCTCAGCTGGTTTCTTTTCATATAATATTTGATATACAGAAACAAGTAAGGGAAAGTTTGATAAATATTTACCATTTTCATTAGATTTTAAAAAGGAATAAACTTCCTCAGCAGTACAAATACCTTGAGCTTTCATTCCATTTAATTCTTTTTCCTCAACTTGCTCAATAGTTGTACCCTTTGGATATTTTCCACTAACAAATGCTTTACCAACACGAGCATTTCTACCACCCATACAACTTGTGATTAAATCAGCTACACCACAAGATTCTTTTAAAAAAGTATCAGACTGTACATTACGACCAGGGAAAAATGAATTTCCAAATTCAACCATTTCCAATAAACCTCTACGCATTATAGCAGATTTTGCATTATTACCCCAACCTAATCCATCAGCAAATCCTGTTGCAAGGGCAATAACATTTTTTAAAGCACCACCTAATGATGTACCAACAATATCAGAAACGGGAGAAACATGAAAGTATGGTCTATGAAATAATCTTCTCCAAATTTCAAGAATATCCTTATCAGTTTCATTATTCTTTTTTAAAAGTTTTTCATTTAATGGTGGAAATGCAATTGTAGTTTCAGAATATAAATTTTTTGCAATTTCTGGTGCTAAATTAGCACCTGAAAGTACACCGCAAGGTATATTTAATTGCGATGAAATATAATCACAAGCAAGAAACATTTTATTATTTGTAATTTCGAGTCCCTTAATGCATGATAGTGCTAATATTCGTTTTTTATTTTTATTTGCTTCTTCAGCAATATTTAAAAGTTGTTTACATATATTTGGAAGAAACTGATGAGGAAGATTAAAAACCCACAAATCAGTATCATTAACAGCATCGGTTAATGCTGGTACAGCAACTAGATTTGATGGTAATTTAATATCAGGTAAATATTTAACATTTTCATGATATTTATTAATAATTTCAGTAAGATTCATTTCAATTTTAGATTTTTTAACATCTTTTTTTTCTGAATCTGAATCTAAATCTGTTTTAATAAATTTATTTGGTAATTCAACTTTTTCTTCATAAACCCACATTTTAACTATGGGGTTAAACATTTCCGGGTGTTCTGTTACATTTTCAGCTGCAATTTTTGCAATCACTGATCCCCAATTTCCCGATCCAATTACGCATACTTTATAGCCCATTTTTATGCTGTTCATTAATTATATATTATTTAAAAGTATTTTTAATATTCAATATTTAATTTTTTACGGATAAATTTATAGTAACTTTTTTTTAAAAAAAAAAAATTTAATTAGGTAATAATAATATTTTTGTCCATACTAAGTACGACCGTTTAACTAATATCTACGATTAGAGCTGGGCAAAAGACCGCTTTTTCCATAGTAACCGTCTTTAGCGGTCTTTTGTGGACCGCGGTCTATTTTTAGCGGTCCGAAAAGACTACAGTCAAGAGAAATCGTATTACTATATATTTACTCGCATTACTTTTAGAGCCATATTCTTATTAATGGTTATTACATTAGCTTTTGCATTTATATTATCGTCATTTAAATTTAAAACATAATTACCATATTTTATCAATGTAGTATTATATATTACTTTATAATTTAAAATTTATTTTTTTATCCTTATTAAAATGTATTTATTGTATGTACAAATATGTAGTAATATCGTGTGACTAAAGAAAAAATAATCAATTTGAAAAAATAGCATAGTAATACTATTTCTCTTGACTACGGTCTTTTTGGACTGTACAAATCTATAAAAAACTAAGATTTACTAAGTACTTGGTATGTTAATCAATAATATTTTTACTGCTAATGATAAAATTGCCAGATGTTATAGAAAATAAAATACTCATTAAGACTAAAGATTTTTGTATTTTTTGTATTAAGATAAAATATAAAGTTTTATCATTTTTTAAATGAGTAGTAAAAAGTAAAACTTAAAAGATTTAAAAATAGTAAAGAATAATAAAAAAATATCTTGTATTTAAAAAAAAAAAAAAAAAAAAACTTGTAATTTGTAAGAATCAACTTATAATATATAAAAAATCAATTGTTCCCATGTTGAAATCAATTGTATCTTATTTTTTTCTTACGAAATAAATATTTTCCAATTTTTTTAGCTAAGCAATTTACGAGAAACAAAAAAAATATTTAATTTTCTTGTAAAAACACATGACAAACACAGTTTGTACACAATTGTATACAATATATTTTCCGTTCGTAGTGTATATAAACTTATCAGTTAAACTGAAAACAGTAATATAATGTTTTAGTGTTTTAGTGTTTAGTTAAGTTTGCACCAACTTATAAATCTATTTTTAGAACTTTGAAAAATTTACTAGTTTATATTTGTAAAAAACTCAAAATTTACTTCTTATAAAAATAATCATAAAAAGTAGCAAATTAATGAAGTGAAAATGTTTATTTTATACGGAAAATATTCTGTTAGATTTATAATAATCTATTTATGATAAAATACAATTTAACACAACATAGTGTAAAATAAGTATGTTAAATAAAATAAAAATAAATAAAATAAAAATAAATAAAATAAAAATAAATAAAATAAAAATAAATAAAATAAAAAATAATAAAATAAAATCATTATTTCATATGTATATTTATGTATAACATAAAATAGCCCAATTATTTACTATAAAAGTACGCAGTTCTCGGAAGATTTAAGAGATGTCATTTATAATATTTTGTCTATTGAAACGTTGATAGAGTCTGGGACATGAATACAAGTAAACACAGACTGATAAATGATCGTTCATGTTAATTTAATATACATACTATTTTAAAGTTGCCATATCTTTAGTTTGATTTTGGTTTACATGTATAAAATTATTCAATCATTTTATGATTCTACACAGCACATTTCGTCAATTATAGTAGATTTCAAATTAGAACCAAAGTAGACAATTATGTAAATGAATTTGTACAAAAACTACACCGAAAAGAAAAAAAAATATTGACTAAACGAAAAAGAATAAATGTAAAAAAAAGCAATATAATAATCAATGGTATAATGTAAAATATAAAGAAGTCATGATTCTAGCCGTAGATAAAATCCAATATATAAACAAATAGTATTATAATATTTCCAGCTCTAAAAAGATAAAATGTGAAAATCAACAGAAGCTGAGAATGTTTCAAATACTATTAAAAAATCAAATCAACAGTATTAATCAATTAGTGGTATAGAAAATAATAAAATAAACCAGAAGATAATAGTAAAATAGTAACTATCAAAATATATAAACACAATGCTGAAAGCTGAATTGATATTTAAAATAAGTAATTGCAAAGAAAAGTTAAATAAAAAAATGTAAATTCTGTTATCAATTAAATAAATATAATAAATTACAGCACGAAATATATTATAAAAAAAAAAATAGAAATCAATAACAATAAAAATAATATACAATCCTTTCAAAGATATTATATGATTACACACTCTTTTAGTTGATTTAGTTTACATGTTTACTTGATGTTATTCTTGTAATATATTTATAGTTTTGTTTTATAGTATAATTTTACACTATAAATATCTAATAAAATAAAATAAAATAAACTATAATTATACCAAACATATATATATTAATGGAATATCTTAAATATAACACAACTAATTGGTACTTTTAAAAATAGTACATAAACAGTCTTTTTAGACTGACTTTCCTAGTTACAAAAGCTTACAATACGTGTTCATGAAAAAGCATTTTAGATTTATTTTAGATAATGTAGGGTTTAAAAAATATATGAAAAGGAATTTTATACAAAATCCCAGCATCAAACTTGCTACAAACTTTCTTTAAATTTTAAAATCTATTGAAAAACATCATTTGAAATTATTATTATTAGTATTAAACCTATTATTAACGATTATTTTTACTGTCTGTGTTAATTAGAACATTTGTATCTCTTTTTCATCTTCTCAAGATAAAAAAGTAGGTGTAGGTTTAGGTGTAGGGTTGGTAGGGTTAGCAATTTACTTTACTAGACCATCAAGTCACAGTTTTTTTAGATATGCCTATACTTGTGCTGTGATATATTGTGCTATAATATTATTCATTTGTTAGTTAGTATACATACACTATATACGTTGTATATAGCATACAGTGTATATTATGTTACTAAAGATATTTGTAGGAATAGCATTTGCATTCCTTTCTCTTAATGCCTTTTTTGCCTTTTTTAATGCAAATTCATTATTTCTTGCATGCAATAATAAAAATTGGAAACAAAATATATTTTCTTTAGTTCATACTAATAATAAAAATAGTAATATTAGTAGGAGTAGTAACAAAGTTTACGGGAACCTGGTTAACCTAGTTGATAATTTAGATTTGTATGATAATCAGATTGTTTTAAGATTTAACTTAAACAGCACTAAGGAATTAGCAATAATAGCAAAAGTATCTGATGAGTTGAATTTGGATGTGTGGGGGTTATCTTTGAAATTTACAGATATTTTAATCGAAAAAAATAATGTGGATAATTTTTTAAGTTTGCTTCCAAGTAATTTTATAAATTCTTATCATATTTTAATATCAAATTTACAAGATTTAGTTTTGAAATCATATCCAAAGAATTATTTGAGTACTTATTTTGGACAAGTTGATAATGCTTTATTATCGTCTGAAAGTTATTCAAAATTGAATAAAATTATTGAAAAAATTAACAACAATGACAATGACAATGACAATGTTGATGTCAATTTTAACAATAAAAAACATTTAAATCCATTAGATAATGTATTTTATAATGATTATCAACCCCTGAATAAAATTTATGAACGATTATTCAACTTACAAAAAAACCATTCAAATATTATGTCAATTGAATCTATCGGAAAGTCATTTGAAAATAGAGAAATTTATGCTGTTAGAATCGGTGAAAATGTAGATGATCGTTCACCATATCATTCAAGACCAGGACTTCTTATTTCTAGTACACAACATGCACGTGAATGGATATCAGCCGCTTCTTCGACTTTTTTAATCGAACAACTAGTTGTTCAACTTAGGAAAAAAAAAGCAATTGAAAAAATTCTATCCATATATGACATAGTAATTATTCCTGTTGTTAATGTAGATGGGTATGAATATTCTTGGTCTACTGATAGATTATGGCGTAAAAATAGACAACCAACTGATGTCCCATTCTGTTTTGGGATAGATCCTGATAGAAGTTATTCATGGCAATGGAATTCAGGTCACGATGATGAAGATCAAGTTTTTATGAATAGTAATCCACTTTTTGATAACACCTCTTTGCTCTCTAATGACTCAATTAAACCCTTTGGATTAACTCCGTGTTCTGGCTTTTATCCAGGTTCTTATCCTTTTGAAGCTATTGAATCAAAACTTATAGCTCTTTATATTTTAAATACAACAACAAACCATGGTGTAAATATGAAGGCTTTTATAGATTTACATTCATATTCTCAAGAAATTTTATATCCTTATGCATATTCTTGTTCAAGAGAACCACGTGATTTAGAAAATCTTGAAGAATTAGGTTATAACTTAGCTCAGGGAATTAGACAATCTTCCGGTCGTATTTATTCCGTCGGTCCTGCTTGTGAAGTACGAGAAGACTATTTTGATTTTTCATTATTATCTGATGAATCTTTTAACAATGATAATATAAATAATAAAGATGGTTTGGTTCATATTTTAGATGGACTTGGTGGTGCTGCAATGGATTATATGTATCATAATCATCTACTATGGTCGTTTCAAATAAAACTAAGAGATACTGGTTCTTATGGTTATTTGTTACCTAGTTATCATATAATTCCTTCTGGAAAGGAATTATTGAATCTTTTACTTAAAGGAGTCAAATTTTTAACTGAGCCCAACTAACTATCCACTAACTGCCCAACTACTTTATGTATCATTTGTTATTTATTATTTTTATTTATTATTTGTTATTTATTTATTACTTATTTACTATTTATAATTACTATTTATTCTTTATTCATTTTATTATTCATTATACATTATCATCATTATTATCCATCATTATTTATCCATCAAGGAAGTATAAAATCATCTTTGGTTATTTTATCTAAAATATTGGCTATTGTTTTAGTCATATTTTCTAATTCTTTATAAGATTTAATTTCTGAATCAGCAATTTCTCTTGCACATTTTGATCTAACTAAAGATAAAACCCATTCTTCTTTCAATAACCTTGTAATGTCTAATAAATCTTCAGTAGATCTAATTATACTAACTACGTTACATTGAATTTGGTATGTTTCTGTAGCTGTTATTGCTTGATCTAAACTACGAGTTTTTGATAATGAAATTATTTCTGTATATCTTGCAAACAATTGTCCAATAGCATTATTTACTCTATCTAATATAAGAATAATTGTTAGTGGCTACATATTATAATTTCCTTTGAAAAACCTTTCCTTACTTTCTAATGAACCAGCACGACTTATTGACATTTTATCCGTTACTGTGATTGGATTTTTACTTTGATCTTATTATGCAAAGTGCTAGAATCTTAGTTGAATACTAATTTATAAAGGACTTATTAGGGTTTAATATAATAAATAGCTTTATTGCTAGACAACGAAATAATTATTTTTTGTTTTTCACATAAATATTTATTATATACCGTCTCTACCTCAGAAACGGAACGCTATGGGAAGTGGAACGCACATATTTCTTTCCTATTAAGGCAATGGAATTTACAATTTATAAGCGATTTATCAGCATTCTTTGTCCGAGTAAGGCAAGAGATTCAAACTCAAGAATGTTGAAATATGGAATTTCGGGATTAGTCATCTGGTATATTGTGCATGTTATGTAA
>JAJMCZ010000094.1:0-53344 GCA_030573245.1 Ascobotryozyma americana | reverse complement strand
TTTTATTTTTTATTTTATTTTTATTTTTATTTTTATTTTTATTTTTATTTTTATTTTTATTTTTATTTTTATTTTTCTTTTAATTAATTTTATTTTTAATTTTATTTTTCAATTTATTTTATTTTAGATTTATTTTTAATTATTTAATTATTTAATTATTTTTATTTAATTTTATTTTTTATTTATTTTTATTTTTTATTTTTAATTTTTATTTATTTTTATTTATTTTTATTTTTTATTTATTTTTTATTTATTTTTATTTTTTATTTTTAATTTTTATTTATTTTTATTTTTTATTTATTTTTTATTTATTTTTATTTTTATTTTTTATTTTTATTTTTATTTTTATTTTTTCTTTATTTTTATTTTATTTTATTTTATTTTATTTTATTTTTATTTTTTATTTTTATTTTTATTTTTTCTTTATTTTTATTTTATTTTATTTTATTTTATTTTATTTTTATTTTTTATTTTTATTTTTATTTTTTTCTTTATTTTATTTTATTTTATTTTATTTTATTTATTTTATTTAATTCAATTCAATTCATAACATTCTCACCACTCTGTAAGACCAAATGTCTCCCCATCCTGTAAACTCCTATACGGAGTTGAATTCCAGTCAGCAGTATCCTTATACACATTATTCCCCCACCAGGACAAAGTTGCACCGGGATAGGTGACGCATAGAAATATTAATACAGTTGCTATTGCTACGCCAGAATCAAGCGCTGCCGATAATACATAGTTGTATTTGTTCCACCAGGATGTATACCTTTTTCTAATTAAATAGTTGAATGTAAATCCCACTAGTGCCCATGAGGAATAGTTTATACCTGTAGCGGGTGGCATTTCGCCTGGTCCATTGAAAAAAATCGGTGCATTAACGTATTTAAGCCATTTGACTTTTGGGAATTTCTTTGTTAATGTGAATGTTATAATTGGTGCAATTGCACCAACTATGAAAAAAAATAATAATGGGTAATAAAGATTTCCTTTGGAAAACAAATTCATTGGTCCCACTGCTCCGTAAATTATTGAAGCGTTGAAAACCGTTCTACTGTTTGCACAGTTAAACCCATTGACATTATTTGCTTCACATAGATTTGGAACATTTGTACGCATCCATGCAAACACTCCGACATTTGCAAGTGCTGCTAAAAGCGTTGCATAAATTTGTGTAATAAACAATACTCTAGGTGGTATTTTCATATACTGACCAAGTTTTAAATCGGCAGAAAAATCAAGCCCTTGCCGCATTGGTATAAATCCATATAATTTAATTAAAAGATTGGCTATTGGTTTGTTGGGTAACATGTAACCTCCAATCATTTCAGTTATGATATTTAATCCTATATGTTGATTTGTTATACCTTCTAGGATTCCCTGTGGTAAAAAATTCACTAATGATATACCAAATGCTACTAAAAATCCCCAAACTGGTAATTGCGTTTCATAATAAATTACTACAAATATTGATAGTCCAAATGATATGGAAAAAATTATTAAATACCACCAAATTGGTGCTTCAGGATATTTTTCCATTAATTTTTTATGAATATCATGTCCTTTGTTCGATTTAACCCTTTCAATAATTTCTTTACCATGGTATAATATACAGTGAACAAAAATTGCAATCACTGCCGCAAATGAAAGTGAATATGTAAATGTATATGACATTGATAAATATAATGGTGAATATGATTTATAAGCTGAATAATCTAGTTTATAATCTTCTGTAAGTATTCTTGATACGTTGAATATTTTACCATACCTATCAAATGTTGAACTTGATAACATTGGAATATATTCAGAATACCAAACTCCTTTGTAATAAAGAATTGGAACAATTAAAAAATAAAAAAATACTATTGATCCAAACGTATTTGCAATTACCCACCATGGTGTTGGTAATGGTGATCCCATTGCTGTAACAACTTGATTCCAATCAAATGTTACAGGAATTATACCCAATCCAGAATGATATCCAAACAATTGATTTATTTTAACATTTTTTGGTGCAATCCAACAAATCCATGTGCAATATGAAAGTGCTTTGAAAATGCATCCTGGGAACCAATACCAACAAAAGGATCCCACTGCAACATACCAAAAAAATCTATATCTTGATAATTTCCAACCATTAATAATTTCTCTTTGTTTTTTACATGTAAAATCATTATGAAGAGTTTTAAAAAGTACTGCAGAAACTAATGTTTGAGGCCAAATCATGGATGCTGGATAAACGATCCAGCGTCTTGTTAATCCAGCTAATCCATATCCTAATGTTTGAGTTGTTAAAACTAATAAAAGTTGATATCCAATACTTAAATCTTGTTTATAAAACATAATTTGAGCAACTACAATATTCATTGCATATGAAGCTGAAGCTGTAAGTGAAACTGAAATTGTAATTGCTGCATGTTCTTTGATTGAAAATGGACCTGGATTTAAACTAGTTTTCCATTTACCATATCCAATTTGCCAATTTGGCAGAAATTCTGTTAATTTTCCAACGGGGAAAGAAAGAAGTTGTGCAACAATAAATGAAATTGAAAGTGTGGGATATCTTAATGAAAAGAACTGATTCACTGATGCAAATGTTAAAACAAAAATGGTTAATAAAATCCACATCCTAATAGTGTTAACTGGCATATCAGGATCATCAGTTGGACTAACTGCCACACGAACTTCTGCATAAGGGGAATCTTCGATCCATTTTTCTTCAACATCTATATCAGGTTCTAAAGATTGTAGGGAGTCGAAAACGTTTATATTTTCTTCATCTTGATCTTCATCTTTTTGATCCTGATCGTTATCATTATCTTTAGATGATTCTTTACTTGAGGAATAAGTATTATCATTAGACTCACAATCTATAGTATCAGTACTAGTATTTTGAGTTGAAATATCATTTTTGTTTTCACTAGATTGACCATTACTAGGAGATAATGACGAATCTTGAGATGTTATATTGTTTGTTATTTTATTTTGAAATGATTTAAATCTTTCTTTCAGGTTAAGACTAACGCCCATTTTGTTATATGGTTATTATTATTAACAAGTTTAAGACTGGCTATATTAAATTATAAACTTTAATACTGGTTATATATTTAAGACTTATTACAAACAACGATTAAGTTTAATAAATAAATAATAAAGAAGAGGAATTTATTTCAAAAAGTGGCAAAGAGGCATATTTATATACTAATTAATATATTTTGTATTATATATGTTATTAAATTATTTATTAATTAATTAAGGGAAAAACAAGGAAAAAAGGAAAAAAGGAAAAAAAAGGGAAAAAAAAAACTAGCATTACAACAATTATTTCTGTTTATTTGTTTATTTTTTTAAAAATATATTCTAATCACGATTTTAACAAGCATATTACTATAGATAAATTAGTAATGTGTCAGTCAAACTGTTTGTTTATATTATTTATAGCAGGAAAATTGCATATTTCAATTATTTGTACAATAAAGATGTTAAATTGTTCAAAAGGTTGTCAGATGTAGCTTTTTTTTTTTAAAAAAAAAAAAAAAGGTCAAAAAGGGTCCAAAAAAGGTTATTAGTAGTTCTCAAAAAGAAATTCATATAAATATATTTCAAACATACAATAACAACAATAATTATAATCATAATAACAATAAAAGACTATTCAAACAATAATTTACCTATCGATGATTAAAAATAAACATTTATTTGCAATGGAACGGTATTCGATGATGTAAAATTATCGATAATTTTATTTAAATTTACATTTTGCCTAATTAGGGTGTAATTAAGGTATAATTAACCATAATTGAACCCTAAACACTGTTTAAATTAATTTAAATTTAATTTATATGTATAATGAGCTACGCTAAATATTAATATATTGTTTGCTTTTTAACGTTTAGTTTGTATTCATATAGCTGAGTTAATACTAACAAAGCAAAGAGTTAAATACGTTATAAATATAGTATATACAAATGTACACTCAAACACATATAAATACATACAAGTACACATAAAGATAAACAAATACATACAAATACACACAAATAATAAACAACTTTTCGTATCCCACACTTCTGAATCAAACTGATTTTAATCTGATTTTATGCGATTCTAACCTCTATTTTTGCATTTTTCGCATAGCAACCATATTAAACCTGCAAAAGCTATCACTATCATACAAATAAAGTGAATATTTTAATTATGAAGTCATTGGAAAATTAAGGTTAGAAGTAAATATTATTTGAGCAAATTAATACAGTACTAGAAAGCCTAGTGTATATATAAAATAAACATAAAAAGTAAACTTAAGTCGTGGTTAAAAATATAAAATTGAAAATTCAATTTAATATTTTTTAATTTTCCTGTTTCTATTTTCTATTTTCTATTTCTAATACACACAACCCAACTTGTAATCTAAAATACAATGAACTCAAATACATCATATTTTACTATATCGACGTCACGTGCTAGACAATTTACTCATTTAAATGCTCAATTGGCAATTCTGCAAGCAAATATGGCTGATTTAGAAAACTTACTACAAGTTTCTGCTGTACAAGCTGGTTACATACAAAGGTTAGGTATTCTAAACGGGTCTCTGTTTATGGCTGCTCACAGAGTGTTTGAATCTGAAGCTGATCAAATTGAGGACGATAATAATGAAAATGACAACAACTAGAGTATATTATTTATTAATTAATTATTTATTTATTTTTTTATTACTTCTTACTTATATCTTAATACATCGCATTAACATTTATATACTGTAATTAATAACCAAAACACACAACTAAATACGCCATAAACATAGCCAAGTAACAATTATAATATTAAATAATATTCAAAACTTTCTATGCGTCTTTGTAGCATAAATTTTCCTTGTGTTATCAAAATTTCCATCCTTTAATTTAGTTAATCTTTGTCTTGCATGACTATCCTTTAATTTTTCTTCCTCTGATAATTTATTGTTTACCTTTTTTATTACCTTTTTATTATGATTTATTTTTGGTAATGGTGTCGTCTCATACACTTTTTCGTATTCACTCATTATTGATTTATATTCTTTTCCGATTTCCATTTCGATTTCAACTTCCTTTTTTGATTTGTATATGTTTGAATCATAACTGGATATTTTCTTTTCATCTATATCTGAATTATAATTGGATATTTTCTTTTTATAGATTAAATCAGAAAATTTATTCCAAATTGAAGTTTTCGAAAACGATTCTAACAAAAAAGACAAATACAAATTATAAAAGCAGAATGGACTGCTCTTAGTATCTGATAATATAGTTTGAGAATCGATATTTTTATTATCATCATACTTAAAAGCATTCCTATAGACATCCATTGGAATCTCCCCTATATAGGCGACATTTCCAAACCCACCAATCCAGTAAATATAATTGACATTAAACTCTAACCATTCAGATTCATGAGGAGAATCTTTCTTATCCGGTGCCCATGCAATTGCATCGGGATGGTTTAAAAAAAAACAAGATTCAATCTCCGAAATCCTTTTCTCATCATCAACAATACTTAAATTCCCAAACATTACCATCCTAGGAAGTGCAGCTGACCCGTCATTTGTTACTTCTTTTTCTTTTTCTTTGTTATTCTTATTGTGTGAGAAAAGAGAAGGGCTGGAATCTGTTACAGACAATGAAATTGGGGAACCTAAATGCCAATTTTTATATGCACTACTGATTTTTATGCCTAGTAATGCAGGATCTCCATTTGTAGAACAATCTGAAATGTATTCCATAAAACTTGCAGGGTTTCCTTCGTGAATACCGGTTTTCTCAACCACATTTAAAAAGCCAAAGGTTTCTTTTTTCAAAAGCAGTCTTGCTAGAATCGCTGCCCCTTCTGGAGACCTGGGGTCGTGGGTCGCGACCGGCTTGCATAATGAGCATTTTAGGATTAGCAGTAAAAAAATAAAAAACATTGTGAATATTTATTGTTTATTATTATTATTATTTACTATTATTTATTATTATTATTTATTATTATTATTTAATATTTATTTAATATTTATTGTTTCCATAAATCATTGAATCTCAATCCTATTACGTTTTAATCAATGTATGAGTTGTATGATGGGATGGGTGTGCTAAGTGCGCTAAGTGCGCTAAAAGTAATCTATTCCTGTATACAGTTTTTCTCTATTTAGATGTCGATTACTATGTGATTGTATATTTTTACTATTTCGTAGACTAATTTGTACAATAAATATATATGTATGTATCATTTACAGTATGAAGAATAAATTTATCTGATTAATGTTTAATAATAGTAAACTAGAATTATAACCAAAGCTTGCCTGTATTCTAGAACCACTTTATTTTTCTGATCATGTTATGTAATTGTTCGCTTGTTGTTATGTAATCATTCGGTTATTGTTATGTAATGTTGTCATGTTATTCGCGATTTTTTGTTGATGGTTAACTGTCAGTTTATGTAAGGATGTCTAAGACCGTAAAAACGGGTCTAGGGGTGCTTTTTTTATATTATAAATAATAGAGCAGGCCTCCAAGTACGTAGCGCATTCTTTATAAAAAGGCAGAAGCCGGATGCAAGTTGGTATGGTTATCCTGTCTTTATCATTTTCATCTACATTAAGAGTTACCATGTAAACTATGCATACTCTATACATTCCAGACCAAATATGTATGTATTTACGATTTGCATTTTTATGCTTTATCTAAAAACTGTATATAGTATGTATAATATTAGGGTGCTAGGGTTACTATGGGCCCTTGTACCTGCAGATAATAGAGTGAGCAAAAATACAATTTTAAACAACTTTTACGGTTCGAAATAAACGTAACATAAATTAATTTAGGAATATATAAATATTACTACTTAATTCTCTGGACGAGATAAGGCGCCACTAGAGCTGGCCAAAGACGGCCTGGTTTTTTAACGGTCTTTAACGGTCTTTATCGGTCTTTATCGGTCTTTATCGGTCTTTAACGGTCTTTAACGGTTAAAATACTGTCTTTCCATAGTAACCGTCTTTTTTGATTGTCCCAAAGACCGTATTATATACTTTTTTCAATTTAATTCTTTTTACCATATTACTACATATTTACATACAATAAATTGTAAACTAATATATATTAATGCATTAATAAAATATTGTAATTGTGTTTCAAATAAGAGAAAATTATATATTAGCTTTTACATGTATTATCAATATGGCTCTAAAAGAATGAGAGTAATGAGAGTAAATAACTACGGTCTTTGTCCAGCTTAATATAGTTCGTACGGTTGCTATGGTTCATTTTATTAGAATAGCACACCTTCTTTTGTATTTCATTTCATATTAAGCTATTTAAAAGAAAAGGAAACAGAAATGTTTCTTTTTATTTTGTCTTTTATTTTATTTATTCATGTTAATAATAATAGTCTGTTTTTATTTATTCATGTTAATAATAATAGTCTGTTTTTTTTTTTGTTTGTTTTCAATATATATCAATTTGAGCTCTTTAATACACTGTAATACGACACATTATTTACTCAACTTTTAAGTTATATTTTAAATATCTCGAAAAGCAGACGTTCATACACTTATATATCAATATTTGTAAATGACTTTTCTTAAAATAGCTTGTAAATTATAATCAGTAAAATTTATATATATAATGGATTTTCTTTTTTTTTTTTTTTCGTTTATAACATTATAATGTGAACTAATTTGAAACTCTCACACATTAAAAACAAATTATATTATTTTTACAATAACCAACAAACACACTACTCATTATACTTAAAAAGCTAAAACACAAACCATAGCTCTTTCCACTCTCCACATACAATTACCAAGTCTAATCTAAAAAAAGTACTATTCTAAACAAAAAAGCAAGTAACTCGTAATACACAGTATTACACTAACCATTTAGACCAGCTTCTATTTTACTGTATAAGACTCAAATTAAACCAAATGTTTGGCTTAAAATAAAATCATCTGAATACAAAATTATTCGAAATAACTCTATACAATTTGTATTAAAAAGTTAACAATATATTGGTATTCTTTCTTATATTAGGTATTTTATTGTCTTGATTTTTACTTTTTTGACCATTTTAGAGATACCAAGGTTAATGAGATTGCCAAGCAACCAAATAGGAAAAAAAAAAAAAAAAAAAAAAAAAAAAAAAAAAAAAAAAAAAAAAAAAAAAAAAAACAATTGTAACTGTCGAAAAATATAAAATTACCATTAATTATTAACTAAATTATATAGAACTCAATAATCTATAACAATGGTCCACCCTGTGCTCAAAGAGCAAAGAGCACAAAAAAAACGCGAAATAAATCGTTCGAAGGAAATCCAACAATCAAATCTGGCCCAAATAGATCCAAAATCTCTAGAAAGAAGAATTTCATTTTTAACACAACCTCATCAGCATAAAGAAAGGGAACATTTGCAAAACAAATTAAACAAAGTACTCTCTGCAAGAAAGAAAGCTGGCTTGACTGAAAATAATGAAACCGCAAACAATTCAAAGTATTCAAATGCAAACAATTCAAAATATTCAAATGAAAAACATGCAAAAAACCAGTCTGCGTTGTCTTTTAAACCCGGAAAAGGTAAACCGATGGGCATGCGTTCAATATTTTGGGATCCAATATTAAATCCGAAAGGATTCCCTCCATATCCATATGAACAGTTTGAATGGGATAGAAGTATTAAATATAAAGATAATCACTATTTTTCGATAAATAGTAGTGATACTTCTTATGATGGCGATAAACTAGATTCTGTAGATATAAAATCCATCCCTCTTCCTAGAGGCCCACCACCACTTGATCAAAGATATCATCCTCCTAAACCTGTGCCTAAAATTATTTATCAATCTGCCCCAATTATTAGAGATTTACAAAAAGAAGCCACTCAAATGGTTCCAAATTCTGTCAAATTTAAATTAAAAAACTCAAATCAATCAAATAAACAAACTAAAATAATTTCTAACAGTACTGCTTCTGATCAAGCAGATGATTTAATTGATTTAGAATTGCAAGATATAGAGAAAACTCTAATACAAGAAAGTACACAGGAATCAAGTATTGTAAAGGATTATGAACTAAATACACACAACATTGTTTCTTCCTCAACATCTCCTAGATCAAGTTTAAATTATTCTTTACAGGTTTTGGATACATCTGGATATCTTGAAAAGTCTTTTGAAAATGAAAAATCAGTTGAAAACGGGGAAAAATCAATTGAAAATGGTGAAAAATCAATTGAAAACGGTGAAAAATCAATTGAAAACGGTGAAAAATCAATTGAAAACGGTGAAATATCAATTGAGAACGGGGAAATATCAATTGAAAACGGTGAAAAATCAATTGAAAATAACGAAAAATCAACCGAAAACGGCGAGAAATCAGTTGAAAACAGTGAAAAATCAACTGAAAATTCAACTGAAAACTCATATTTTCTTGTACCCAACTATGCCGATTCAGAATCAGAATCCGAATCAGAATCAGATAATACACATTCTAATTACGATAAACGTAACCAAGATTCTGGTAAAAGGAAAGCTAATGAAATTTCATGATGTTTTATTATCTTATTTAACTACATTATATACATTCTATATAAACGGTAACATATAATAGTCATTACATCTAATACAAACTAGAGTTGCCATTGACGCATATCTTCCACATCTGTAGGATGTATAAAAGGTTCATCAATGCTCTGTATCATAGCATCACCACATAAAGGGCATTCGGATGCTACAATAGAATCAAGAGCTTCTGGATCCTTCCCTTGTTGAACTTCAGCTTGAAGTTTCATTATTCTTTTTCTTAATAATTTTGAAGAACGTAAAAGGACTTTTTCAATCAAACAAGAACCATGAAAAGCATGTTGACAAGGGAAAACATAAAATTGCTGAGTTAATAAAGGATATGAACAAATCATACAGCTTTCCCCAGGTTCAACTATTGCGAATCTTTCAGAAAGTTCTTCAATGTCCTTTTTAACACTGATTTCTGTAATCGTACAAGAATCCATGTCATTTTTTAATTCTTCTACAGCTTTAGAATAATTTTCAAGTGCATCACATACCTCATCACGAAAGCTATCAATCATTACAGTATCTGGAAAATATGGTAAAATATCTTCAATTTTTAATATTTCAGATTGATGTAATAATTTAACAGCTTGTTTAATTCCATCCTGCATAGAAAAAACTGATGAGGAGTTTGAAGTATCACTTTTTAATAATATTTTTTCGTTATTATCTTCATTATTATTATTTGTTGTAATTGTCCCATATTGTAAAATCCTTTTAATAATTTTAAGCCATAATTCTCTTAATGTACTTTCATCTAAATTTGATTTGAAACTAATTTCATTTGCATTCCCATTTTTCCCCCCTGCTTGGTCAACAATACTAACAGCAAGTGATATATCATTGTGTTCTAATGCAAGATTTACAGCTTCTCTATGTAAACCCATTACTGAATAAATATATGCACTAGAACGAGTACGATTATATCTTATACATAGTCTTAATGCATAATGAATATCATAACAAGGGTTTGATCCCTGTGATTCTAAATAAATAAGCAATGGTTTTTCATTTTCTCCATCATTATCTTCCTTTTCATTACTACAATAAGCTGCATATAAACCCACAAGAGTATTATGTACAACTGGATTAGTTGAATGTAGAACTGAAATAGTGTGCACAAGATATCTTATAGCTGGATTATTTTGTATAGTCCATCGTGGATTGGGAGCAACAAGAGAAGAAGATTTAACAAATGAAGTTAAGGTGTAAACAAGTTTTGAAGGGTCTAATTCAGGAATTCGATTCCATAAACTTACAGTATTTTCAGGTGCATTAGAAAGTAAAACTGTTGCATATTTATAAAATAAAGATAAATCAATAGAATCAGAACCACTTTCGGTGGATGTTGTTTGTAAACTGAGAATTCTAAGTGCTTCATTCCAATTTTCCTGTAATATCCAATACTTTAATTCTGCAGAATCATCTTTTGCTGCTCTTAGATATGTTAATAGTTCCTCTTCTCGGTCATGTGAGCAAAGAATTTCATAAGCTGTATCATGGTGCAAATCATTACGATGGTTATTAATAAATTCTACATATGATTTTTTCACACGTTCTATTTCATTTTTAATAGAAAGACGATTCTTTTGTAATTGCTTTATGTGAATTTCATTTTTTTCATTTTCATTTTCGTTTTCCTTTTTAGAATTGTGATCAAGATTTGATTTTTCATCCGAGTCAGTATTATGATGGGTAATTACTTTAAAAGGATTTATAGCTTGCAGATCATTATCAAGTTTATTAAGCCGTTGTAAATATAATTCTAATATCCATGTAGATAACATTATTCGTTGAGTGTATTGTTTTTTATGCAATAAATCAAGTCTGGATTGTAAATACTTGGCCAAAGCATTATATTGGCCAATTTCCATAAAGGAAATAGCTACAGATTCAAAGGATTCAGAGGAGCTTGCATATAATTCAGCAGCTTTAATATATTCTCTTTTATTCATATAATGTTTACTAATTATATTTATAGCTTCATTTTTATCCTGTGGAGATTTAACTAAGCTGAGGGCTTGGTCATATTGGCCTTTATCTAATAAAATGCGCCAGATATCTCTATCTTCATCAGCAATAACAATTTCATAAATGTTGTCATTCGTATAAATCCAATAAAAATAAGCAGTTTGATCTGCACAAATGTTAATTATGTGTTCCTTAACGAAGGTTTTCTTATAGACGCATTTTTTATTTAATCTGTTAAAGGCGTAGATTGTATTTCCAGAAAGAATTATTATATGATATTTAGATAGGATCACATTTCTAATCTCTTCATTTGCAGATTTTGAGTTTGGTTTTTTATTACCCAGCAAGTCATTACCTATGATGTCTTCGCTTTCAAATACTCGATAACCCAGGTTTTTTCTTGATGTTGTTTTATAAAACAGATAACCATATGAAACACCAAGTTCTGTTAAATAAGCGTATATGGGGACATCATTATATATGGATTTTGATGAATCTGAAGAACTTGAAGATGAGTGGCTCTTGTGCTCATCTTGAATATTTGAAGGTGGCACTGGATAAGAAACCGCAAAAGCATTTCTATTATCAATTGTAGGTAAAAATTCTTGAATTGTTGGAGAATGGCCATGGGTGAAAAAATTCCCATAAACAGATTGACCGGATGTAGCTTTTACTTTGTTTACCCAGTGAAACACTGCACCGGGGGTAACAATCATTACTCTTCTTCTTCCTCTCCTGTATGCGTTATTATTATTGTTGTTGTTGTTGTCGTTGTCGTCGTCGTCGTCAAGTTCATGCAATAGTAGTGTATCAGTATGTATGCCAATTATTGGAGATCTTAATGCTGAAGATGAAGATGAAGATGCAGATGAATTTGATTTTCCTTTCAGATTGGAATAGATGTATTGGGTAGATTGAATTTTCGGAGATTCCCATACGATTTTTGTGTATTTTACAGACTGAATTGAGGGGTTATTCAGTGGATTTGTGTATCTTGAGAATCTACTTGAAGGGATTATATCCGAATTTTTACCTGCGTCATTGGGTTCGATATAGGTTTCAATGACTTTGCCGTCGAAAGTGCCTATCAGGATATCGGCGGTAGACGAAGTTGGTCGGTTTGGATTCCAGTTTACAGTTGAAATATGCCATCCCCGTAGTTTTGGTATGTTTTTAAAGTGTTTTCCGCCTGGAGACAGGTAAAACACCTCGTTTGAGGTAGTGCAAACGAGCAAATGCGAACCGGTGGGGTCTAGGAAGATGCTTTCTATTGATTCCAAGTTGTTGAACTGGCCATCTTTTGGATTTTTTGGATTTTTCCCATCTTTTGCATTTGGCAAATTGCTCTGCGAGGTGGAATTTGTCAACGAGTTCAAAGGAATAGGAATGTTTTGAACATCCTGAGGATAGTTCAAATCGATCCGAAGGACGTGATCAGGCATGGCTATGAAAAAGATTGAGTTTTCCACCTCAAGCTGCACAATGTCATTGACCTCGAACTGGAGTTTCACATGTTCTATGCTGAACAAGGGGAGCGTTTCTTGTGAGTTATTCGGTTCCATGGTGTTTCAGCAGTCCTCTGGCGGAGAAGTGACCAAGTGTGCTTTGTGTGGAGAAGCTTTGTTAGTGTTTGGCTTTTTTTGGCTTTTTTTGGCTTTTTTTGACTTTTTTTGACTTTGGTGATGATGTCCTTGTTTTTGATTTTTTATGTTTTTAAGTCCTTTAAGTAGTTTAATTGAGAAGATGTAACCATGGTAACGGAGATAACAGAGAAATACAAGAATTCCATCCAAAGTGAAGGAATCCTATGGAATACGGTTATATTTGTATTTAAAGCAAGGAATCCAATAGGATTCCTTGTTCTATATACAAGTATAGCAGTATTTTTATAGGATTCCAACATATTTGTATTTAAAACAAGGAATCCTATGGGATTCCTTGTTTTATATACAAATATATTCATATAATTATTCATCAATAATCTACATCAAAATGAAAAACAAGTAACGGACTCTAATAAAGAAATAAATAATTTCAACACTCCCATAGAAAACCATAACATGACCAATTACAATAACAAACAACAATAACAAACAACAAATAAAATAACAAACAACAAATTAAATAACAAAATGAACATATCATAGACATACCATAGACAACAAATAGGAACAGTAAACAAGCATTCACTCTCTCACCCTCTCACTCTCTCCCTCTCTCACCCTCTCCCTCTCTCACCCTCTCCCTCTTGTGCTCTAAACAATAGGCTTCTCCAGTTCGCAGGTTACGTTTGGATTCACATATTGCTGGTGCAATTCTCTTTCCTCGTCTAAGGTCATCGACGAAGATCGAGGACGCAGTCTTTGGTTTTGTATTGATCGCAGAGCCAAGAAATGACACAAAGGAGAGAAAGCATGGTAGAATGAAAACATCATTGCACAGGTGATTATTGGTACCGGGGATATTATTGTCGCTAGGAAATAAGCACGTTGTAGTGCAAGGACACCCACCATTGTGAGTTGGAAAAAAAGCAAACCGACACAGACACGGTAAAATATACCAGGCCATGCTCTTCCTGAGGAATGCTGTGGATGTTCCATTGCGTACAGTAATTGATATTTATATGTGTAATAGCCAATAACAAAATACACTAGTCCACAAGCGAGTATTTTGGTAGACATTACTGAATACATTATGCAAATAACCAATACCAAGATTGGTTGAGGAAGAACCAAACCATAGTTGAAAATAGGAGGTGTTGACAGATGAGCAATTTCCCGTTTTGTTCGAGATACAAGTTTCACAAAGGGATATCTAAGAACAGTTCCGAGTTCTAGTAATCTTACAGGAAACAAACCGATACCTTGTAAAATAATCAAATCACCATAGAAAAGAGCAGATTGTCTTAGATAGTTGGCCAATCTAGGTGCAAACGCTGTGGTGTCTTTCAAAGTAGCCCATACATTACCAGCAATAGTGAAAACTATAAAAAGATTGAAAAACAAGAAAAAATAATTCTTCTCAATTGTTGACAACTCTACATCATCAGATGAAAGGAAACCTTGTTTGGAGGACAAATAATCGTACAGATAAGGGACAATTGCTCCAAAGATGGTGAACAACAGGGGGGGGAGTATACCGGTGATGAATAAATTGGCAGTTTTGGAATTGTTAAGTAGTTTCCCTAAAGCCGGCCATACTTTATTGATATATTGTTGATCCAAAAAGGCAGACAAATACGAAATCGGGATCAACCATACTATTGTGAAGACAGATATAATCAGGGTTATTACCCATTTACGCAAAAGTCTGTCATACCATGTTCTGTATATGTTTCTCCACAATATGTCACTCGGGGCGGGCGCCATGTGCGCCACAAGTCGTCTTGGAGTCGGATCAAGAAGTGTCTGGGCAGTCATTTGAGCAGCAGCTACATTTGAAAAAGTGATAAATGCATTCGCAGTCGGAATGTTATCCGATGTGCGGACGGACTCGATTCTTTCGTCGAGAGAGGAAAGTTTCTGTTCATAGTAGTCTATGGCATCTACTTTTCTGCCAAACAGGCCTAAAAAGCCCAACCGTATAGTTGGTCTATCTGTCGACGGAAGCGGCAACAGCAAGGTTTCGGTCTCAGACAGTGCGTCATTATTATCACTATACTCTATAGAACTAATGGAGTGGTTGTCTGCGTTGCTGGGAAAAGTGTATTTATGCGGGTTTGCTCTGCTCAGCGTGATTGGAGGAGAAAGCGTGCGTGCAGGAGGATGAGAAGGAGGAGGAGGAGGAGGACTTGCCGAGGGACTTTTGTTAGCAAGGACATGCAACAACACATAATACTGGTTCTCTAACAACCCCAAAAGCTTCCTCCGTTCACGCATGAGCGAATCCAAATAGTTGTAGTTGTAGCATATGGAGATTGTTTGAATGCATGTAATCCCTATAGAGGCCAGATGGGTTTTCAATGCATCCGGAGTACGCAGCTTGTTCGGGATCCCAGAGATGCGCACTGTTCGGTCTGTGATTGCGTTCTGGAAGCCAAGGTACTCGTGGCGAACCTTAATTACTGTCCTGGTTTGGTCAAACAGCATGTAGAGGGTCAGCAGGGTGAAGACGTAAACAAAGACTGCGTACATCCATAGATAGGAGGGGTAGTTGTCGTTATCTGAAGCAGCAGAAGCAGCATTTATAGAAGCAGCATCGATAGATGCTGCTTTTATAAATGATGCGTTTGCGTTTGCGTTTGCGTTTGCGTTTGTATTTTTTAAAAAGGTATTTATAGAAGAAGCAGCAGCAGCAGCTTCTATGCATGCAGAAGAGACATTCATCTGCGGCGGCTCATGGTCATAGTCATAGTCACCCGTAAAATAATACCTCACCGGGGAAATAATAGTAGCGGCAAAAAACAAAAACAAAGTCATCAGCTTTATGGACATTTTAAAAAAGCCGAGGAAAACAAAAGCGTCGAGGCCTGAGTATTCTAAAATCTGGTTATCGTTCATTCTGAAAAACTGCGGCAGCCAATTAAACAGGGAGAAGTTTAACTTTGGGAGTGATTTTTTGGTGAAGAAGCGTGCCCCGTATATGGTTTTCCACCGTGGTCTTAGGAGGCAAAAGGTGATAAAGGCGAGCGTGCCCAAGAGCAGCGCAAGCCCGATCTGGGTGGGCATGACCCGTGAGGAGCTTTTCCTGGGGTCCATGGGGAGGTTAGTGTGTGATTGAGACTGCATTGGATATTATTGTGTTTATTGTGATATTTTATTTGTATTGTGTTTTGGTTTTAATCTATAGTGGAGTTGTGATCAGTTGGAAATGGTTGTCAAGGTTCTTGTTGCTAAGGACTGGATTGGATATAGTGTAGGGAAACCAGTAGGATACCATACACACTATACGAAGTATAGGCTGACTATACGAAGTATAGTGTGTATGTATGTATGTATGTATGTATATATGTATGTATGTATAGTATAATATAAATAAGTAAATAATATACACACTATACTTCGTATAGTGTGTATGTATGTAGATAAAATTAATACTATAATAATATACACACTATACGAAGTATACAGTATTCTAAATATATGTATTTATATATGTATTTATATATGCATGTATATATGCATGTATATATGTATGTATGCATTTAAATTTACTCAAACATAGAATTATATTATATACTATACTATAATACAATATATACTTTGTATTATAAACTATATACACTGTATAATTAATAGTATATTATATATTGTATTATGCTATATTAAAGCATTTTATATTATAAGATATTATAAGATAATGTATATTATATATAGTAAATATATAGTAAATAGTATTATATTAAAATACACATATATATATATGTTTTAATTAACTTTCTGTAATCAACAAATAATATAATATAATATAATTCTATAATAATATAATAAACATAATATACTATATTATAGTATAAAATATATAATAATATAGTAATAAATATATAATAATATAATTAAAATAATATAATACTATATAATATACTATTATATAATATAATAACTATAAGTAATATAAATACACTATATTATAGTATACTATATTATAAAGCGAATAATTATATTATATACTATACTATAATATAATATAAAATATATAATAATATAGTAATAAATATATTATAATATAATATAATATAATATAATATAATATAATATAATACTATATAATATACTATATAATATAATAAATATAAGTAATGTAAATACATATATAATTTAATTTAATATACATACTCTAATATAGAGTATAATATTAATATACTATATAATATTTTAATAAATAATATAATATAATATAATATAATATAATGCTATAATAATATATAATATATAATATATATATATATATAATTGATATATCATTCATTTAATTGTATGCTACGCACAGTATATTATTATATTTTGATTATATGTATTTTAATTATAATTATATGCAAATATATTAAATTATACTATATTATAATATACTATAATATAGTATAATATACTATAATATAGTATTATATAATATAATATAATAAACATAATATAGCATATAATCAAAATATATATAATTAATTGATATATCTATCATTTATTTAATTGTATGCTACGCATAGTGTATATATATATATATATTAATTATATATATTAATTATAGTAAACTATAATTTAATCTATTATATAATATATAATATTAATTATTGTTTTATTATATATTAATTATTATAGAATATATTAATTATTATTCTAGTATATAGCATATTATAAATGTTGCTTATTATTATTTATTATATATGATGTTATATAGTATATTAATATTATACTGTAGTATATTATACTCTATATTATAGTATGTGTATTAAATTAAATTATATAGTATATTAAAGTATTATATAATATTTATTATTTACTATACTATATTATATTATATTATATTATATTATAGTATATTTACTATGGTAAAATACTATTCTATACTTGAGAACTAATTGTATATAGAATATGTATAATGTATAAATAAATAAATAATTATATGTATGTATGTATTTAATTTTACTATATATAATATATACTTTGTATATATTATATATTATAGTATAGTATAGTATATTATATTATATATTAGTATATTAATGTTATATTAAAAGTATTATACTATATTATATTATTTTTAATTAAATTATATAGTGTATTATTTATTATGTTATATTATATTATAGTATTATATTAAAGTATATTATATATTATATTATATATTAGCTATATTAAAAATATTATTAATTAAAAGTATATAATACTTTTAATAAATAATATAATATAATATATAATTGATATCAATTTATTTAATTGTATGCTACGCACAGTATATTATTATATGTATTTTTTTTGATTATGATTATATGCAAATATATTAAATTATAGTTTATTATATAGTATATAGTGGTTATTATAGTGGTTATTATAGTTCATTATATAGTATATAGTGGTTATTATAGTATGTTGTATTAATTATACCATGTTATTTATTAGCAGGATTAAAATATTATAATATATTATTTTTTATTATATATTATGATATACTACAAATATACAATAAATGTGTACACGGTACAGAGTAAATAACGCCATAATAGTAAATGATAAATGTATATAAAGCTAAACACCATGATATAAATAATAACAATAATAACAATAATAAAATAATAAAATAAATAAAAATAAAACTAATATGATATTGAATTGCAAACCGTTGGATATAATAAATAGATAAATTAATAAACTAATAAATTAATAAATTAATAAATAAATAAACGCATTTTATTTATTTATTTATTTATTTATTTAAACGGTTTATACATACATGATATATATTAATATTAATATGTTAAAATAACAAACCCCACACAAACAAAACCGAAAACCCCATTCATCCCCAACCTGCAAGAATCTGAAGCAAACCGGGAAGAAGATTTTGATAAATTATTAGAAATTTTATTAGCGTTTTTAATTTTTTCCTTATTAATTGCATCAACCCCCCCCCCATTGTATTGATTATTTTTATTCTTAATTATCCCACCACTTGAAGGATTTGAAACCCTTGCTGTGTATGTCGAATTGCACGAAATTTCTCTTCCCTTAATCACACCTTGAGCCTTTAAAAAGGACCAAATCGAACAATCCAAAGGTGCACTGGTATCGATTTTAATTCCACCGCGTATATCGCTAAGCGAGGGTAGGGTTACATCAATAATTTGTGAATTAATAACCTCGATTGAACCACCTATTGATTCCAAAAAAGGGAATGAACCAGCATTTGATAGCATTTTGTTTGCATTTAAGTTTAAACCACCACCTATTGCTAATAAGTTTGGGAATGAAACTTCAGTCAGATAAGGATTTGATGATATTGAAAGAGTTCTTCCAATAGTTGTAACATTTTTAAGGATTAAAGATGTAAATAAATTTTCTGCAAATATTGCTGATGTATTTATAACTTTAAGTTTTGGTATAGAGATTGAACTAACATCTCTTAAAGTTATATTATTTGTCCAAACTAAATTTGGTAACGAGAGTGACATTTTTTTACCATTATGTGCTATTAAAAGACCATCATTGACATATGATAGATTAACTAAATTAAGTTGTGAAAGATATTTATTATTATTAATATTAAGTACCGCAAGTCTATCTAAATTAAATGATTCTTCAATAGATCTTAATGCTGTGTCTGATATTGATAATGTGTCAACTCTTGAAACTGGCAATGTTAGTTTTAATGATGACGACAAGGCTGGTAAAGTTTCCCATTGGATTATTCGAACTCTTTCTAATGATGGCATTTCTAATGATGCTAAAAGTGTTAATCTTTTTAATGAAAATTTACCTCCAATAGCTGAAAGTTCTGGTGCTAATATTGATTGAATAAATGGTAAATCTTCCAATACAAGATCTCCTTCAATAGAGGATAATGATCCTAAATTTATAGATGGTGACGAAGATGTTTTGAATACAACTGAACCGGCAACTGTTTTACAGGTTGCCAAAGCGTCAGCTTGGTAGGGGTGAAAGATTTCTATAAGTGCGTCATCACATGAGAATGTGAGAGCAAGTAGGGGGTAAGCAAGGAGGGATAAGGAGAGTGAGAATGCGAGCATGTTTTAGAGTGTTTATTATAGAGTGTTTGTGTTTATTATAGTGTGTGTTTACGTTTGTGTGTGTTTATTTATAGTGATATTGTTATTGTTTACATGTTTGTTTGTGTATATGTGAATGAATATGTGAATGAATATGTGAATGAATATATAATGAATATATAATGAATATATGATGAATATATGATGAATATATAATGAATATATAATGAATATATGATGAATATATAATGAATATATGATGAATATATGATGAATATATAATGAATATATGATGAATATATGTGTGTGTTGTTAGATGTGCTAGTGCTTTTATTTTTATATGCCAGTGTTGCATAGAATAAATACTAAATATTAATGTGTTATACATTATATAGTTGATTACTTATCATAGTGGATAGTTGTTATAATGGTATGCTTTATTACGTGGGATGCTTATAAAGGTGTATTTTTATGTATTAAGTGTATTTTTATATAATAGATCATGATCTAAATAAATAAAAAGAATAAATAATAAATAAAAATAAATAAATAAAAATAAATAAATAAAAATAAATAAATAAAAATAAATAAATAAAAATAGAAATAAATAAATAAAAATAAATAAATAAAAATAAATAAATAAAAATAGAAATAAACAATGAATGCTAAATAAAAAAAGCCAAACTCAAAATTCATTCTCCCTATGGCAAAATAAGAAAAGGAAATAATATAGTAAATGCAATAACAACAATAAACAATAAATGCTATATAATGGGATACATAACAAAAATCCAAATTTGACATATGGGAAAATTAAAAAATAAAAACAAATATAATATAATACTATATAATATATACTTCGTATATATTATATAGTAATACAGTAAAACTAAATAGAATAAACATTTGTCTATATTAATACATACAATAAACATATATTATATTATATATTATATTATATATTTTAAACATACATATACATATACAATTTAGTTTCTCAAGTATGGAATAGTATATATACTATATATACTATACTATATAATATTATAATAATTAAATAATAATATATTATAAGAATAATATAATAAAAATAAATAATAAAATAAATAAAAAATAATATTAAATAATAGTATAGTAAATAATAGCATATAATAATATAATAATATAATTTAATATATAATTCAATATATACTATATAATATAATAAATAATAATATTAAATTATACTATATAATATAATATATAATAAAATATAATATTTATTATACTACGTATAATAAATAAACAAATAATAAAAAGACAAACTTAAAATTCAATTTTGTCCCTATGGCAAAATAAGAAAAGGAAATAATAAAGCAATAAATGCTATATAAAGGAATAAAAAATAAAAATTCAAATTTGACATATGGGAAAATTAAAAAATAAAATAAAAATAAAATAAAATAAAATAAAATAAAAATAAAATAAAATAAAATAAAATAAAAATAAAAAATACAACAAAAACAAAAACAAAAATAAAAATAAATAATAATAAACAAAAATATAATAATAATATTAAATAATAATCCTAAATAATAATATTAAATAATAATCCTAAATAAAAATAATAACAATATAACAAATAATAAAAACACTAAATAGATCTATTGTGTCTATTTACTTTATTTATATATCAATTAGTTTCTATTTTTTTTTCTATTTTTTTTTCTATTTTTTTTTTTTGCATACATATATACATATATATATGTTTATATAAACGCGTATTATATTATATAGCATCATAACACCACAACATTTTACATTATATCTATAGATAGAAATTGTTTACATATTAACATTAACAGCATCTTACTAATGTTTTTTATTCTATATGTTATTCAAAAATAGGTCTAACTATATTACATAAGCAGTTATTAGTTAGACATTAAACAAATATAATATGTATTATCCTATGATTTACATACACATACTTGAATTTACATGTTATGCATTTACATATTATTTTATACACAATTTCATATACATAAATTTACTATGGTGATTCATTTCACATCTCTATAACCTTACATAATAATCTCATCTCTATAGTGTACGTTGCGTAAATCACATTGCCATGGAGACCACATTTCTACAAGTATATTATCTTATACAGCAATTAATCCTACTATACGAAGTGTGGTAGGATTTTATTATTATTATTATGTGTTTATTATGCGGTATGTGTTTTATTTATATATATTTACATGCATAGCATATGTTATAATATAATATAATATAATATAATATGCTAATGCTATGGATATGCTAATGCATGTAATATGTAGTATGTAATATGTAATATGTAATGTGTAATATGTAATGTGTAATACATGCAACATAATTCTATACTATAAATCACGCGCGTATCCATGCCAACTAAATTCTTTTTCTCTGGAATTAGTCCTATTGGCCAATTAAATATTTTCCTATTTACAAAGAAGCGTTAGTAATAAAACGCAGAGCATGACCGACAAAACACGATAAATTACTAACAAAACACTTTATATGAGTAACAAAACAGAGATTGTTAGTAATAACTCACATATTAATACACAATTATTAATATAAATTCCTTACTCTGTTTTCCACGACAAGCCGCCCCTTCTTCGTTGGTATTTAATAAATTACTATTAGAAAAAATTTATTTACTGGTGATTGATGTTGTGGTTGTTTTTTTTTTTTTTTTTTTTTTTTTTTTTTTTTTTTTTTTTTTTTTTTTTTTTTTTTTTTTTTTTTTTTTTTTTTTTTTTTATTTTTATTTTTATTTTATTTTATTTTTATTTTTTTATTTCTTTCTTTTAAATAAAAGATCGCCACTTTCACTCGCTTAGAAGATAAAAATAGAATTTGCTATATACTATATAATATTATATTATATATAATACTATATATTGTACTATTAATTAATACTAATATTAATACTATATTAATACTATATTAATACTATATTAGACACTTTGTTTTGGTTATTAATTATTCTATAGAACATTCTAGAAGGTAAGTTTGTTAGTGTTTATTTGTTAGCATTTATTTATTTATTTGTTTACTTTTTTTTTTTTTTTTTTTTTTTTTTTTTTTTTTTTTTTTTTTTTTTTTTTTTTTTTTTTTTTTTTTTTTTTTTTTTTATTTATTTATTTATTTATATTTTTCCTCGGCATTTATTTTTTATATTTTTCCGTGTTTGCATTTATTTATTTATTTGTTTATTTATTTTTTTTTCCTTGTTTTTCCTTGTTTTTCCTTGTTTTTCTTTTTTCTGCATACATTTTTTGTTTACTTTTTAGTATATATATTTGTTTACTTTTTAGTATATATATTTGTTTATTTTCCCTTTTCCTGTTTTTTTTCCTTATTTATTTTTCTTGTGTATGTTGTATTTAGTATGTATTTTTTATTTATTTAGCGTTTTTGTATGTATTTAGTATATAATCTGTGTATTAGTGTATTCTATTCCCTTTTATTCTCTTTCTATAGTATTTTTCCTCTAGTTGATTTCTGGTTTAAGTATTTGTTGTAGAATTTATTAGAGTTTATTTTGAATATATTTTGAATATATCTGTTTATATTTATAATATATTATAATATATTATAACATTATAATTTGAGTTATTTTCCTACATTTAGTTATATTTGGCTATATTCATAATCTTATAAATATATCCAAATTAAAGTTTTCTTCGCTTGGTTCCTGTTTCAAAACGGACCCTGAGAAGTTTCTTATATATAGTGTATAATATATTCATTTTCACTTTGTTGATATTACATATATTTATTATATCTATTGATTATTTTTTATTATATTTATTGCTTATTTTTTTTATTACCTTTTACTTCTTTTTACTTGTTATCTAACTCCCAGATGCACTCATTCACCTTTTTCGCCCTTCTTAGCTTGGCTAATAACGCCTTACTCGGTAACGCTCAAAGCACATCCAGCAGCAACAGCAACAGCGTCTGCTCTAATTCAACCATAGACGTATCCTCCCAATCCATACTCACCTCAGTGCAATCCTGCGAAACTGTTTCTGGTACTTTAGATTTCACAAATTCTAATTTCGCTGTTGTCGACTTAGGCGCGATTAAAAGCGTTAGAGGCGATATAAGATTTTCCAATAACACAGCTCTCAGTTCAATTTCTGCTCCAAATCTTGAATCGATTAATGGAAATTTTTATTTAAATTCCTTAACCATTCTCAACACTTTATCCTGTCCCAAACTTACAACTGTTGGTTCCATCGCCTGGGTCACTCTTCCAGCTCTTTCAAATCTTCAATTTAATAGTGTTGTTTCCAATGCATCAAATGTTTACATTTCTGATACTGGTTTAGAATCACTTGAAGGTATTTCCTTAACACATGTTGGCACATTTGATGTTAATAACAATAGAGACCTTTCAGATTTAACTGTAAACTTTTTATCAGTATCTGAATATCTTGATGTTTCCTTTAACGGCCAACGTGTTGTTGCCTCTTTCCCTTATCTTCAATGGGCAAATAATATCACTTTCCAAGATGTATCAAATGTTTCATTACCATCACTTACAACCGTAAATGCTTCAATTGGATTTATTAATAATACTTTTGATACTCTTTATGTAAATAATTTAACAACCGTTGGAGGTTCCTTTTCAATCCAATATAATCCTTCTCTTTATAATGTGTCTTTCTCATCTTTAAGGACTATTTCTGGTGGTTTCACTATTGCTAATAATACTTTATTAGATAATATTTCTGGATTCCCTTTTTTGAGAACTATTGGTGGTGGTGTTGATATTATTGGTAATTTCACAAATGCAACTTTCCCATCTCTTAATTCTATTGCTGGTGGTGTTTATGTTAATTCAACAAATGAATATGATTGCGATTTTTTCACTGATTTAAATAAAAGTGGTGATATTAGAGGTAATAAATTCGTTTGTAACGCTCTTTCAACTTCAACTTCAATTACTCTTTCTGCTTCACATTCTTCAACTCAATCTGATTCAACACAAACCGGTGATTCTTCTACTGCAGGTACTACAACTTCAACTTCTTCTTCATCTTCTTCAACTACTTCTCATAGGAGTGATGCTTCTTCTCGTTTCTCTGCTGCATCTTCTGATTTCAAGTATTTGTTTTATACTATTATTGCCATTCCTTTGATTATGCAATTTTTTTGAGCAACACAACCCATAATTTCTCGGATTTTTTGGGAACTAAAAATTAAATTAAAGGAATGAAAATATAGAAGATATCTTATGTTTTAAAATAATAAATGCTCATAAGAATATAAAATTTTGTGTTTTATTAATGTTGTTTTTATCGATTATTTGTTATTCAGTTAGTTATTTTTGATTTTGATTACTTTTATTTCATTTTACCCACTAATAGACGCCTTCTAGAAAGTTTATTATGTGTTTAATTATTTATTATCACTAAAATTTTTTATATATTTTTTTTTTTACTTACTTAATGTTTTGTTACTATATCCAAGGAAGGTGTGTTATGATATGATATTGTGGTTTACTAATTATAAACAGTCTTTTTCTTCTTCGGAAAGAAAAAGACACACGATTGTTTTTTTTTTTTTTTTTTTTTTTTTTTTTTTTTTTTTTTTTTTTTTTTTTTTTTTTTTATTTTTTTTTCACTTTTACTTTACTATTTTCATTTATTTCTATTCGTTTTATATACACTTTATATATTTTGCTAATACTTATGTACATTAATTTCAAAGTATTGATATGAGTGGATATATGATAATATAAACAAAGTAATAGATTTCACCCTTTTATAGCATAAAGCTCATGTTTCTTCATATATTCGTAAATAGAATTTGGCACCATTTGACAAAGACAAAGACTAAGACTAAGACGGCATACATCAAAATCATAATTCTCAATAGTTTCTCTACACCTTGTCGAGGAATCATTTCCTGCTGAGGGTAAAATACAGAAATGGTGTTTCAAATCAGTGATGGTAATAATATTCTTTTCTATAGCATTGTTTAGAATATCTTGACAAGTTTGAGATCCCCTTTCAAAGGCAATCAATTTAACTGTAGTTTTTGGATTTCCAATAAGTTTTTTAATTATTTTTTCCATTTTCTCATTTTTAACTTGTTCTTTTTCGTTGTCCTCTATGTTGTAAAAACGAGGTTCAAACAATCGTGAAAGAGTATCAGAACCAACAATAAAATTTAAATTAGCATTTAATTTTTCTTTTTCTTCTTCTTCTTCTTTACACATTTTATATGTATTATTAAATGCGAGTTCTGTTTCGTCGCCTAATATGCTATCAACTTTGTCAACAAATTTGGCACATTTTGTAAGACATACGTAGACAGGAGCAGATTTTAATTTTTTCTCTTTGCAAAGTTCCTCAGCCAATAGGTGCATCATATCCATTCTTTGCCATAATTTAGCTCCAAAGATTTTTTTATCTGCATTAGTAACACTCAGCACTAGTAAAATGATGATGTGTTTGGTGTTATCATTGTTGTAGCAATTTTCCACAGTTTTAATAATCATGTTCAAATGTGTATTGTGTGGAGGATTAAAAGAGGCATCAAGGACCACAATTTCTGTTTCTTTATTGTTTTCATCACAATCAGTTTTTGATTCATTTGGTGTGATTTTTACGTTTTTAGCTTCTAATTCATTGTGTATAATTTTGAATTTTTTATTAGATTTTAAAAAATCCTGTAAAAAAATTTCACTTCGCCTGTGAATTTCCATTATGACCTGTAATTCTGCTTCACCATGCACCACTTTGGTTGCACGAAAAACAAAAAAATAATTAATTAATACTATGGAAAAACAAAACCAAATTTAAGTCCTGTAGCAACCAGACGACTCAACTTAAAATTTGCAACGAACAAGAACACAAAGGAAGCCCTTTTAAAGGAAAAAACATTTGAAGAAAAACTAATTTCAAGACCATAGCAACGGACGGACCAACACACAATGAAAAGGGGGGGAACTATTGTTGCTGAGATAAGATCTAATGGTTCAATACAAAAGTCCACAATGTGTGCCTTGACCCTGTTGAAACTGCATCCCAGGTATACTAACTACAGGATTTTAGATGCAAAGGAAACACATGCATACAACAACAATGGGGGGGACGAAATCCTTATAAACACTGGGAAAATCTATGATGGAATATCCAAATTTGACCCTTCACCATCTTGGTTTAACTTTACTTTTGGTCCTTATCATTCACAGAAGCTTTCGGCTGCAGGTCTTGTTTATAAACATTTTGGCCGTGAAGTAGTTTCCAGGTTGGTTGGATTTATTGGAGGGTATGCACCCTTCTTAGACCCAACCAACTTTGTCTATACGTACATTTACAACCATCTTGTCTACCCGATCGATGCTTTGAACACCGAAAACGAACCAAACATACCTTCACCGTTGTGCACAATAGACACGACCGGTGAGACCAGTAAAATTCTCGAACTGTACGGTGAGACGTTCCTGAACACAGTCGAATATGTTATAAAAACTGTGTATCCAGATAGATTAAGGATTCTAAAGTCCATAAAAGAACAAATCGTAAATAATGATCTTAACAACAATAAAAACCACTCGAAACAGATTCTTGTTCTGCCTGATCTTAAAACCGATTGGAGATTACATATCTACGATTTAGAAATTGAATTGGATATCCCTGGACAGATCAAATTTGTTATTCTGAAAAATAAAAATAATAATTATACAGTCTATCCTGTACCTTTCAGTCCTGAGTTTTCAAGAGGGGTTTATAACGCTTTTACTAGTCTAATAATCCCTTCTTCGCTTTATTTTTCAGGTTACAATCGTATCCCGTTTCCGATTTCATGGTGTGGTTTAAAGTATAACATGCTGTCCCAAGCAATTTTAAGCACCAGTTATGGTAATAACACAGGTCTAAAACTATCCACTCATTGCAAAGTAAATGCTCATGGTTTATTTGCAAAGGTAGATTCCCTCGATAATGCAATACTGCTAGCTTCCCTTGCTTTGAAAGCTACTTTGCCTAATAAACCAACTTTAAATTATTTAACCCATTCGTTACTTTCTTCTATTTCTTCAACTACCTTATTGAATAATTCATATTCATCACCATTTAATACTTCTACAAATGAAATCAGACATCTTCCAATTATATTATTGCCTCTTAATTCAGAGATAAATGTTTCTGAAAAACTATTAGATGCTGAAAAGTTAGTTGGTTGTTCTTATTCAACTGCGTATGTTTTATTTCCTCCGAGGGTTTGTTCAATGAATGAATTTAGTAATCGAAAGAAGAAGATTGTTTCCAGTCTTTTATCCAAAATGGAAACTTATAGTTGCAATACCAACACTTCAAACATAACTTTAAACCAATTACAGTCTAAAGACCTTTGGAATATTCAGCAAAAAGTTTACTCACAAAATAATATAGAAAAACCTATAAGTACAGGCAAGTTTACAAACATAAAGGAACAAAACCATGACCAACATTGGACTATACAATGTATACCACTTGATATACCAAATAATGAAATATTTATACCTCGTCATCCTTTTCCATCTTCATGGATTGGACAGTCAACTTCACAACTTATCTCTCTTACAGGAGTAAAAGATATGGTAAAAGTTGATCCAAATGGACTTAAAATATATACGTCATCTAAGGAAGCTGCTTATAAAATTGCAAATATTGCTTTCAATCTTTCTGTTCGTAACACAGAATCTATTTTATCCTCATCTGAGATTTATAATGTAGATGTGTCTGATAATCTGCAATCTGTATTGAATTTAAATAAAAAAATAAAAAAAAAAATATATAAAAACACTTTAAAGGTTGTGGTTTTGTCAAAAAATTGTAATTGGAAACAATTTTTAGATACAAAAGATACACTTGCAGTAATATATCCGTGGTCTTATGTTCAATGGTGTGTTCATTATGTTCACCCTTTATACAAAAGGAAGTTTACTAACACTAGAAGGTTGTTTACTTCCCGTTCTGAAGCTATTAATTTTGCTACAAGGGTGTAGATGTTTATTTATTTATTATTTATTTATTATTTAATATTTATTAATATTTATTAATATTTATTAATATTTATTATATTATTGATTATATTGATTATATTGAGTTTATATATCTAATGAATGTAACAATATAACATCTATGATGGTGACAATAATATCTGATGGTGATAATCACAAAGTACCACGAACTTCTTGCTCACGCTCAATGGCTTCGAAAAGAGATTTGAAATTACCAGCACCAAAACCGTTAAAATTGCATCTTTGTATAATTTCAAAGAAAACAGTTGGTCTGTCTAAAAGCGGTTTTGTAAAAATTTGCAAAAGATAACCATTATCATCAAAATCAATTAAAAGTTTATGCTTTTTAATATCTAAAAATGCTTCTTTTACTTTAACTTTTGAATTTAAAAGTCTTTGAGAAACATTTTCATAATAAGTTTCCGGAACATCTAAAAAATCAGCACCTCTTTCTCTTAAACTTTGAACAGTACTAATAATATCAGTTGTTAATAAAGCAACATGTTGTATACCAGGACCATCATAATATTCAATAAATTCTTCAATTTGAGATTTTTTAAGTCCTGGTGCAGGTTCATTAATTGGCATTTTAATTGATTCCTCGGGAGATGCCACTACAGTAGATTTTAAAGCAGAATATTTTGCATGAATTTGTTTATCATCAACAGACCAAAATCTATGGAAACCAAGTGTATCTTCATAATATTTGCAAACTTTTTCCATTTCATTCCAATCTTGATTTCCAACTACGTGGTCAATTTGGATAAATTTAATAGGAGGAAGTTTTTTCAAAAGAGGATCTTGTAAA
The DNA here is from genome assembly GCA_030573245.1 of Ascobotryozyma americana. Taxonomy (NCBI): domain Eukaryota; kingdom Fungi; phylum Ascomycota; class Trigonopsidomycetes; order Trigonopsidales; family Trigonopsidaceae; genus Ascobotryozyma; species Ascobotryozyma americana. The sequence goes on along the minus strand of JAJMCZ010000094.1, from coordinate 23,272 downwards.
ATATATTTACTTGGACATTTAAAACCTGGCAAAAAAATTCCTGTATAGGATTTTGTGTTAATTAAAGTATGAGTTGTATCACCATAAGCATTAACAACAGCAATTTTAACAACACCAGATTCATCATAAATCTCATGAGGTTTTTCAATAATTTTACCACCTTTAGAGACAGCCATTTCAAATAATCCTTCAACATTATCAACTTCAAATGCGATATCTTTAATACCATCACCATGTTTAGCTTGATGAGTTAGAATTTCATTTACCACTTCTTTTTCACTTTTACTAGGAAACAAAGAAGTGTAATCTTTTGCATACTTATTATTATTATTATTATTATTATTATTATTATTATTTTCTACTCTATTTTCAGGTTTAATAATGCTAACAAAGTTGAAAACAATTTTACCATTAGAAACTACCTGAGAACAAACATTTCTTGCTCCAGTTTCAAGACCACTATAGGCTAAAGGTTTGAATCCATATCTTGTATTATAATAAGAAGCAGCTTGTTTGGCATTTCCAACATACCAAGTTACAAACGAAAAACTTGAAAATTCTCCTGTCATGATGGTTATTATGGAATTAGATTTACAATAGAATGAAATTAATTATAAGTTATTTATATTTAAATGTTTGTTATGTTTATGTTTATTTTTAATATTACTTCAATATTAAAGACCCTTGTGAATGCGAATGAAATAAGAGAAATATCCTTGTTTACAATAAAAATGGGAATATGGGAAATAAATTAATAATATGCGAATAAGCATTAAGAATGGGAATCTAAATATAGGGAAATAATAATAATAATAATAAATGCTAATGAATCATAACGTTTATTATGTATTTGCTTATATTTGCTTATATTTGCTTACTTTTGCTACTTTTGCTTACATTGTTTACATTCTACTATGTGGTTATCCAGAATAACGTTTTTGTTTATATTATTTTCTATCGTGTATAACGTTCTTGACTCAAATTCAGGTCAGATTAAGGGTATCTTAAAAGCACCCTATTGTAAACTAATATATTATATACAATGCGTTGCCATGTATACAGTTATTGTGTTTATTGAGTATTTATTGTGTATATTGTGTTTATTATCTATTTTACTTATATTTATTGTGTTTATTTATTATGTATTATTAGGTATTATTAATATAGTGTTTTGTATGGTATTTATTATGCATTATATGTTGGTGTTTATTGTGTTTATATTATGATATAGTAAAACAGTTCTTGATGTACATAATAAACCCCATAGCAACGAAATAAATGTATAGCATCTCAGAGATGAATGTGGGACAGGGCTCTCCAAAATCGGTTGACGACGGTTGAGGCAATACTAATAAAAATAGGCTTTCAACCGTTTGCGGTTGAAAGACATTTAGTGTCCACAACCAAAGTGTAGTCATAGTAACCATACTTTAGTTTTTTAGGTAATTGTACTGTAAACTAATCTAACTTCAAGTGCTGTTAAAATAAGCCGTAGACATAGTCAAGGTAACTGCAGTGAACTAAAAGTATTTACTGTAAAGCAATACAGATAATTATAAGTAAAAATATACAAATTAATTCATTATCCTTCATCTATGTACTTTAAATACATTATCATGGGTAAAGTGTTAGGATTAAAAGATGCTCTTCTGATTCCAATACAGTCACGGCATAAAATGAATAACCTTTCCACTGAGCAAGATGAAATAGGAGTGCACAGAAATTTTCTTCCTAACAATCCCATTCCAGGAAACTTAACAGATTTATGTTTACAATATGGTAAAACATCATATTTATCAATATGTGAAATTAATAAAGATGTATTACTAAGTTCGTCATTTTTTTCTTTTATTCCTATAGATTATGTTTGTAGTAAAGTAGAGGATTATTTTATTAATGAGCTTTCAATATTGATCATTTGTACTAAACTTTCTTCACCATTTAAATAATCTTCCTGTTCTTGGTTAATTTCTAGAGTACTTTGTGTATCGCAGATGGGTGGTGAACTACTAAAGAAATTGCAGGACAAGTTATTTTGAGTAAGCTCTATATCAGTTGTTTAATTGTAAATATAGTCTGAACCTTTGAAAATTGAATCTTTAACCTTTTTAATCACTAGATCTTTTTTCTCTACAGGGAATATAGGATTTATTGTATTAATTTTGTATCTAAGATCAAAAATAGTTGCTTCGACCGCTAAAATACTAGAGGGACAAATCTGATAGTATTTTTCAACTGTTTCAATTGCATCACCAACTATTGAAACAACATAGTCACAACATTTTTTTTGGATTCTTTTTAACGCGATAAAAATATTTTTTTGATTTTGTATAAGCATAATAAAAAATAAAGGATGCTAGCCGATTTACGCTGAAAAAATTTGAATATTCTGCTAAAGGAGGCAACAAAATGCTGATATCTTGTAAAATATCTCAGTCAACATTTGATATACTCCCATATACTTAATGTGCATTTTTTCTTTTTAATGATTCAAGAATCATTATATAGGTGGAGTTCCATTGTGTTTCACAATCGTAAGGTGGAGGACTGAGATTGATTGCGAATTTTTCTGGATAAACTTTTCTACAATTGTCTGTCCATTGCTTTAAAGATGATTCGCTATTTCTTATTTCAGTAATCAAAGTTCTTAATTTTATAACTGGAGAATTATTTTTTTTTTTATTGCGATTTGTAACATTTTTTTATTTTTTTATATATATAGATTTTGTAACCTTCTTAGAAATTAAATTAATAACATGACATTCGCATCTTATTCATTGATCAGACGTCCTAAACATATTATTATGCTCGTAAGTAAGTGACTTATTTAAAATATTTGTTGCTGCCTGGTTATTAGCTGCATGATCAGAAACAACCCTTATTACTTTATTTTGTAGATTGTAAAATTTAATAGAAGACTCAAGGTAATCAAATATTTTTTTTCCTGTATGGTGTGATTGAATATAAAAAAAGTCTAAAAGTATTTTAAGACAAGCAAAATTTTTATCGATATAAGAGTCAATTACTCCCATATAACTTTTTTTTTCTGGTCCTGACCATATATCAAAAATTAATGATATATAGTCGCAATTTGATACAAGCAAAAGTTTCATTTTATTTGTTTCTTCATGGTATTGTGCTTCTACAATTCTTCTTAGCGTATTAGGAGATGGCAATTTTAAACTTACAGTTTGGTTGAAGCTTGATATAATTCTGAAAGCTTTAGAATTAACAGCAGTGAATGGTTGAAAGTCTTGCACGACCCATTTTGCAATTTAATAGTATTCTTTTTGTAATTTTATTATGTTATTTAAATTTTTTTCGTAATTTTTACTTATTAATAATTGTTCATCTTTTTGAGATATTCTATGAGAACTCTTCAGATGCTGGTATAAAGTACCACAAGCCAAATCGTTTTGTTTTATCCTTTATATACTTTTTTAAACAAATATTACATTTAAAGAACAATTTTTTGTCAGAACGTTCAACTAAAGAAAAAAGATCATCTTTCTAATAAATGATTCGCTAGTTCTTTTATTTCCCGCGTGTGGTTGGACAATATAGTTTTCAGGATGGGAAGATTCAATATTTGTAGCAGTTGTTGCGAAAGAAGAGTAGTTATCCAAAGATAAATGAATAAAAGAAGTATCAAGAGAATCGTTTAAAGACTCATTTGAGGGAGTAAATATAAAATTGGATTGAAATGAAAGAGTTGGAGAGGATGGTGGGAATTCTGATGTATTTTCCATTATGAACTGAAAGATTTATGTTTTAAAAAATTTAAGTTTATTTTACAAAGTATATATAATATGTATTCAATTTTATAATAGTGATATAAATAAAAATAATTTACGAACCAATATGGGCTTATTTATAATATTAAAGCAAACTTTTCCATCACCATTCATATTACTTCACTGCTTATTATTGTTCCCATCTTTTTTTTAGTTGGTTACCATGAGGATTTTGCTTAGTGATCTTGATTTTTATTTTATTTTATGCGTTGTTTTACCCGGTCGAAAAGTTTGGGTAAAATATTTTTCAACCGCACAACCGATTTTGGAGAGCCCACATTGTGGAATGCTAGAAATACATGCAAACCAAAGAATACCATAATATTTGAATATCATTGCAATATGCTTTAAGACAAAATTCATACTAAATATGTTTTTATGTTTCTATGATAATAAAGAATAACATTGAATAATGAAAAGAATAAAATAACAAAATAAAGTAAAAGTAAAAGTAATCAGTAAAACACAGTAAAACTGTAAAACAGAAAAAAGTAAAGTCATCACACATTGAACCAATCAAAAACTCCAAATTTCAAATAAACGATCAAACTGACAGTTGGGACTAATCACACTTGCGTCAACTTTGAAATCGTACTATAAAAAGAGACATTTATTATATTTTTTACATTTATTATATTTTTCATTTAATCGTAATCGTAATCGTAATCGTAATAGTAAACTGTAAATACTAGCCATATCGATTATAGAGCTAATACAATAAATTAAAAAAAATCGAAAAAATCCAAATCAACATGAACAAAGCTGCTGCTGCTATTGGAACCCATTCTGGAGCATTTCATGCTGATGAGGCATTGGCGGTTTATATGCTTAGATTGCTTCCCAAATACAAGAGTTACAAAATAATTCGTACTAGAGATAATGCAAAATTGGAAAATGAATGTGAAATTGTTGTTGATGTAGGCGGAAAATATGACGGTGAAAAATGGTTTGACCATCATCAGAAAACTTTTACATATACATTTTCGTCTTTGTATAATTCAAGTACTGTAATTAAGGAATTTAATTCTAATAAATTGAAAAATAGCAACTTTGACCAGTTTAACAATACAAAACTGTCTTCAGCAGGTCTTGTTTATGCCCATTTTGGTGAATCTATACTCAGACAAATATTGAGTCCATATATGGCAGCCACTACTACTACTACTACTACCACTAGTGGTAGTAGTAGTAGTAGTAATGAAGCAAAAAGACATTGTGGAGATGACCAAGAATCATTTAATTTCACCTATATAAACGTTTACAAAGACTTTATGCAAGCAATTGATGCAAACGATAATGGGGTTGATGCATATGAAAAGTTGGATATTAAAAATGAAAAATTTCCATCCAAAAGTATTACAATTCCAGGTGTAATTCATTCATTAAATCCTACTTGGATTGAATTGGCACAGTTTAAAGATGATAATGATGGCGATAAACTTTCTGACGAAAGATTTGAAATTGCTTCAAATTTTATTGGAAAAGCATTTGAAAGGTTTGTTTTATCAGTTTGGCTTGGTAAAACTCCAGCAAGAAAAGAAGTTAAAACTGCTGTTTTAAATTCATTAAATGATAAAAGCATTCCTGATGGTTTGTTAATTTTAAAACATAGTTGTCCTTGGAGAGACCAACTCTTTGAATCTGAAAAGGAATTAAATATTGTCGAAAAATTTAAATATGTTATTTATCCTGAAAGAAACAATGTTCCAAATACGTTCTGGAGAATACAAGCTGTGCCTGAATCACCAGCTTCTTTTACAAATCGTAAAACATTACCAGAATCTTGGAGAGGTTTAAGGGATGAGGAATTATCCAAGGTAACTGGCATAGATGATTGTATTTTTGTACATGCTGGTGGTTTTATAGGTGGAAACAAAACATACAATGGTGTTTTTGAAATGGCAAAAGCAGCTCTCTCTGCTATATAATCTACGATCAATACTGTTATTGCATATTTTATTATTGTTTATTCTATTATTTTTGATTCTATATTTATATTCTATATTTTATATTCTATATTTCATTTACTTGTATATTCTATATTTCAATTTCAGTCGCTCATTTGTTGCTTATTTGTCGCTCATTTTCATTTTCTTGCATAAAGATTTACAACGTAAAGTATTATGCCGAAATTTAGTCTGTTGTCTAGCCAACGGACCAAATTTTGAGGTTAAACTGTCTTCTATTATTTATATGAGATAGAGTAGATTTATAGATTTTATATCAGAAGTTTATATAGATTTTATATCAGAAGTTTATATTAGATTTTATTTGTATGTGTATGTTTATGTGTATTTTGCGTATATTTGCGTATATTCACGCGTGTATATTAGGTGTATATTAGGTGTATATTTTGCGTATATTTGCGTATATTTTGCGTATATTTTGTATATATTTGGTATATATTTTGTATATATTTATGATATTTGTATTTATTTAGTATATATTGTATATATTTTTTGCGTATGTTTTTTGCGTATATTTTTTTGCGAATATTTTGTATATATTTATAATTTATCTATTTATAATTTATAATTTAAAATTTATAATTTATCTATTTATAATTTATAATTTAAAATTTATAATTTATAATTTATAATTTATATTATCATCACAATGCCTTTGCGTTGGAATTAAAACGAGCCCATTCATCAAAAGCATCAACTTCCTTTTGAGCACCATTATATTTACCAGGAGCAGGAACCTCTAATGCATCTAAATTTGCACGTTCAATATCCTCTGCTTCTGCTTCGAGAATGTATGGAAAATTATATAAATGATTGTCTGTATCTTTAGTCCATTTCTCCTTTGGAAGAACATGATGTTCGAGTTCGAGTTGTTGTGCAAGTTTTATACGCCATACACGATCATAAGATTCTCCTGTTGGTAAACGTCTAATAGCTCTTTGCATTGCTGGTGTTTCTTCTTTTATTAAATCTCCATATCTTAGTCCAAGTTGTCTGTATGGTGATAATCGATCAACTATTCTAGCAAGAGGTGCAAGAAAGTAATTTGCAATAGAAATTGATGAAACAATTTTGTAATGTTTATAAGCCTGAGTTAAAGACATTGTTATTGTTATTGTTATTGTTATTGTGAATTGTTTTTTTTTTTATTTATTTTTTATTTTTTATAATTCTATTAATTTGTTACGATCTTCGCTATGTAGAGTGTTTTTAATGTTCGTAGTTGAATAATTGAGCCAAATGGGAAATTTTTAATTGGCCGTGTCACGTGAGTATTATGTAATACCATACTATACATACTAAACATACTATACTATCGTATAGTATGTATAAAAATTATAGAATAGTATGTATAGAATAGTATATATAGTATAATTAATATATAATATAGTATATAATACAGTACATAATATGGTATGTATATAATAGTGTAGAATAATATAAAAATCTATACCATAGTATACTGTAAAATACTAATCTATAATAATTGTATATAGATAGAATATATGTAAATATATGTAAATAAATGGTATATATGTATGTGATAAAATATATGTTTTAATGTATGTATACAAATGTTTATCTATCTAGTTTTACTGTATATAGTATATAATATATACGAAGTAGATATTATAGTATTATATAATATTATACTATAATATTATATAGTATAGTATATTATAGTATTGAATTATATAGTATAGTATGTAGAGTATATTATTATAGTATATTATTATATTATAATATATTATAGTATAGTATATATTATATATTGTATTATAGTATGTATATATTGTATTCTATTATAATAGTATATAGTATAGTATATATACTATATATTATAGATACTAAGTGTAAAATAATACTGTATAGTATATAAAATACTTGAGAAACTTAATTGTATATGGAATATGCGAGGGTATGTAAATGGTAAATGTAGATGTAAATAAATGGTACCGTATATGTGTATGTATAAAATATGTATAATCACGGCAGGTGGAAATGGTAGGTAAACCCAACGGACTTAAAATTGTATTCAATACGAGAACCGTAAAAAAAGCGTTGAAAATCCAAGGGAGACCTTCAAAAATGGGCAGAATTTTCAAGGGTTTCATATGGAAATCCCAATTATTTAGTCATGAAAATCATTTGAATAACATGGGAAACCCTAGTTAAACCGTAAAATAAACGATAAAAATCCAAAGGAGACCTTCAAAAACGGGCAGAATATTTGAGGGTTTTATACGGGAATCTAAGGCATTTCATCTTGGAATACATTAGATGTTCATAATGGAATCTTATTGATTTACATGCAGAAATTTATTGAATTTTGTATGATTCTACAGTACTTTTTCATCAATTAATAAATTTTAAATTAAAATCTAAAAAGGAAATTAATTAAATAAAATAAATTATTATAAAAAGCCAAATAGAAAAGAAAAAATAATAACTAAACGCAAAATAATTAAATCAAGAAAGAATATCTTAATGCGGATACATCAGCATATAATAATCAGTGGTATAATGTAAAATAACCCACGTCTTCAAAATCAAAAGAAGCTGGGGATGACTCAAAAAAGATATAAATATATTAATGAAAAATCACATTAACAGTATGAAATAAATGGGTGGATAAAGAAAATAATAAAATAAACCGGAATAAAAATAATGAAATTAATAACAAAAAGAATATATAAATAAAAGGTTAAATAAAACAGAATTAATATTTAAAATAAAAGTAGAAAAAAAAAGCTTGAAGAAAAAAGAAACGCAAATTATGATATCATTGAAATAAATATAATAAAGTATAGCACAAAATAAATTTTTTTAAAAAAATTTATTAGAATGATATTAATATATAAATAATAAAATAAATATAAAAAAAAAACTTAAATCAATAAAAAATGAATAACATAACAGAAAAATATAATACATATTAATAATTAAAAAGACAAAAAATAAAAAGCAAAATAACAAAATAGTTAAACAATAAAATTATATAATAAATAGAAATAAAAGATAGTAATAGTATATAATTAAAAATACAAAAAAGCAAAATAAGAAAACTTAAATAATAAATAAAAATAGTAAATAGTAAATAATAAATAGTAAATAATAAATAATATAATAAATAATAAATAATAAATAATAAATAAAAAATAAAAATACATAATAAATAATAAAAATACATAATAAATAATAAATGAAAAATAAAAAATAAAAAAAAATAATAAATAAAACATAATAATACATAATAAATAATAAATAATACATAATAAATAATAAATAATACATAATAAATAATAAATAAGACATACTAAATAATAAATAAAAATAGATATCCAATATTCAAAATATAAAATAGAATAGAAATTACATATAAAACTTTTAAGAAAATAAAATAAAAAAAATCCCAATAAATTATGAATTTTTTTTTTTAAAAAAAGCGCTTAAGTTAGAATATATATAAAAACGAAAGTCATAATAGATAAAATTCGACTAAATGAGTAACAGTAAAAAATTAAACGAAACTAAATTTTTAAATTATGTCTACTATAATAAGAATAAAAACCTAAAGTAAAAACAAAATAAGAATAAAACAATAGAATATGTTAATTGGTATTATTATAGGCTTAATATTTAGTAGGGCTTTAAACATAATACTAATCAAAGTGAAACTTAAAAGCACCGAACATATAAATATATAACAAAAAATAAACCTAAATTTTCATCAAGCAAAAGAATACAGTCATGTATAATAAGCATTTTTTATTTATGCTAACTAAAAAAAAAAATATACTCTCGTAAAAAGAACTATTTACTACTTTTCTACGTTTTCTTCGATCCTGTTTTTTATTGTTATCCATTAATGGTAAATAGGATCTTCTAATAATTATATAAATATAAATAAAAAAAATACAGTTAGCAGGTATAAATAGTAAAAAAATAAAGTAAAAACATAAAATAAAAAAACAAAAAATAGAACAAAAACATAAAGTAAAAAACAAAAAATAGAACAAAAACATAAAGTAAAAAAACAAAAAATAAAACTTACCTGTCTGAAGCATTATCGACTATTAAATACTCGTCGTCTTCGATAATATAATTTTTTTTTGCGTAAAATTTATTCAATACTTCAGGATTATTAATAACATTTTTACAATCTGGAAAACTATTATTAATGAAACCAATATAAGCTTAAATAATATTTTTATCAATCTATTTCTGACAAATTTAAAGCGCGCTTGATATTGGCACCAGTAGAAGATATTTTATCTGTTAAAGAAAATCTAAATTTTCTTGTAATGCAGCACTGACTGACTGGCTACAATCTGCAATAGTTGTTCATTGTGATAATTGGAAACAGTTCCTCTTTTCTGGGGTTTACTTGAGTACATGTCTGATCCATCAAAGGCAACCATTTTTATTCTTTAATACTTATTGTTTATTATTTATTGTTATTATTTATTGTTATTATTTATTATTTTATTTTTTTATATATAATTTAAATATTTATTCTTATTTATATACTTTTCAAGCAAATAAAAAACTCGTCTACATGTAAATAAAATCGTATTAAAATATAAACAAGGAGAACTTTATAAAATAAGTAAATAAATAAACAACACTTAACAATGAAAGTACGTTATTAATTTAATTTATTTAAATCTTTCACTGTAACCTGCTCTTCGCAGATTTAAATATTATGTGATTGTAGCATAGTGTATTATAATGTGTTTTGTTTTGTTTTGTTTATTATATTATGTTATATAATAAATTATGATTATTTTTATAATATATTTTTATTATGTATAATTGCAATAATATTTGTTTTAATTATATTTTCAATGTAAAACTAAAGTATTTTTTTTCAAATTATCTAGTATGTGGGAACATCCCTATTTATATACACAGTAAATGTAAACCTATATAAAAGTATATACAAGAATAAATACAGATAGATAAGAGATTTGTTGATGTAAATTCTTATCAATAGATACTAAATAAGAAACTTAGTACGTTAGTGATTACAATATTTAATATCATTGGTTAACAACTTCCAACAATATATAATAGTCCAGCTTCACATAAAAGACTAAAGTTAAACTAATTTAAATTGATATTATGACAGATACTTTGGCTTATTTTATTATTGTATATTTTCTTACATTTAATTCACTTCTTTTATTTTAATCTTTATTTATGAACATAATCTATTCTTTACTAAATTACTTTATTGCAGCTTATTACATTTGAAATTAATTTATTTTACAATATTGATATTAAATTATCAGGTTATTATAATAATCATTTTACCTGTATAAAGTTATTTTACTTTCAATTTAATTTGAATTATTTATTTTACTTAAATAATTATGCATTAGAAATACATCAAAACTATATCGACTACGATATTTTAAGAAGCAGTATGGTAGTGCTAAAAATCTATTTCAATATTTATATATTCTATTTTTTTTATCTATCAATATGTATAAAAACCCAAATACACAATTATTATACTATTAATAAATTAATTTAATTTGTAAAAATGTAAGAAAAAAAACAATTCACAGGCTCCCAAAGGGTTCCTTGAAAAAATTGGAAACCTATAAAAATACAAAAGCTAGAAAAACAAAAATTTAGTATGGAGTTTTTTTGTTTTTCGAAATGCAAATTTGCAACGGGATCCCAATTGGATTCTTGATTTTCAGGAAGAATTTCTCGAAACTCAATGTGGCTACCACTAAAACCCACTCCGCTGTGTATATGTATAGTATTATATTATGTATATGTTGTATTCTATTTTAATATATATAGTATAGTATTCATTATTATTATATATAGTATATTGTTTATATTGGATTGTTAATTGGATTGTTAATTGGCACTGAACAGTAATTTATTCTATATCATATATTACTTATTATACCATTTATCATTTAAATTATTCCTATTACTTCCTCTACTATATAATACATTGTACACTGTAATTTCCACCTTATGTAAATTCATCTTTATTGTACTTTATTTTAAAATGATTTAAAATATTGAAATTATTCGAAATATCGTAAATTCTTGTAAATTCTTGTAAATTCTTGTAAATTCTTGTAAATTATTTCCTCCCAAGTCAATTCGACATCATCATTAGTCATATAACCCAATCTATTACAAACATAAACCCATTTATGAGTAATAAATATATAAAAATTACATCATCAAGTACAAATTTTACAGGAACAGAACCTAAAATTAATTTAAATCTTAGCATTGGATGAAAATAAAAAGCTTTTATTTAGTTATATTATATTTTTGATAATTGCAATTGCAATTGATAGTTATAGTTATAGTTAATTCATATTAATACAAAATGCTTTATCGTATTGTTCGTTGTATACATTCCACTTCTCCAGCTCCTATTACAGCACTTAGTCATTCTCCAAAATCAGTATATACATCGCTTACAGTTAATAGATTAAGAGAAACATGTAGAGAAAGGGGATTAAAAATTACAGGAAGAAAACAAGAATTAGTAGATAGACTTTTAAGTGCTGACATTCCTTCATCTAAGAAGAATTTGAATACATTAGTTTTTAAAGATAAAAATGTTAAAAATGTTAAAAACACACCATCTGCCCCCTTTTCAACATCTGCAGTGAAAAAAGCAAAAGGTGATGATTCTACAATTGATTATTTTATTTTCCCCCATTCTGGGGAAAAAGAAATTCCTGGAGAAATTAGAAATTCTGTACCATTAAATGAAATTCCAGTTTTACCAGATAGATATCGTAGAACAGCAAATATTGAAGATGTTCAAGTTACAAATGCATCTGTTCAAGAAGTTTCTGCTGTTTCTGGTGACTCTACTGTATTATCAACTCCTGCTCGTTCTTCTGTATTTACACCCCCTGCTCATTCTGTTGCTGACACTTCTGGGGTTGATTTAGAAGACAATTTCTCTTCTTCTTCTTCTAATGGCAATACAGGAACTTGGACTACTAGAGATTCTACTTTAATTTCAGTATTTTCTGCTTCCGCTATTGCCTGGTGGTTTGCCCCATTTGGTGATGAGTGATTGTTACTCTACTTATATATTATACCATTGTTTGTTATTATTCTTTTATTTGTATGTATGTATTTATTTATGTATTTATTTATGTATTTATTTATGTATTTATTTATGTATTTATTTATGATTTTATTTATATATGTGTATATATACATATATATATATATATATATATATATTTGTATATATGTATGGTAATGTCTGCTGTGACTACAGGACTTATGCTTTACATACAAACAAAATACAACAAAATACAACAAATACGACAAAATATAACAAATACAACAAACAAATACAAAACACATAGATAAAATATTATTTAATGCCTATATAATCTATATAATACAATAAATATTCTATTTATTATATTATTTAGAGGCCGATTTAGCCGTTGTCGATTTTAGCATCAGTTTAACATCGGTTTTCGTTTTACTCTGTAAAACGAAAACCGTACTTTCTGTCAATTTGTACCGGCTCAACGACGACTCAATCAGCATCGAGTGAAAGCGAAGCGAGCAAAAGCAATATACACAATCACAGACTGTAAAATACAAAAATAAATACACATAAAAGTACATAATATACATGTTTTTTTTTTAATCTATGTCGGAAAATACAAAAGAAGCGACAACCGAGTCGTTTTTAAATGATAAAATAGTCAATGATAACAATAATAACAATAATAAAAAACTACTGGGTAACAAAATATGGCTTTTTTTAGGACGTGGCAAACTTAAAGATTCAGGTATAGATGCCGAAGCGGGCGCAATAGCCGGCTTATTGGCCGGAATTGCGGTCTGTCCATTAGACGTAATTAAAACCCAACAACAAGCTACCGGAATGATGTCTAAGGGTGGTAGCAATTTGAAAAACTTAGCTAATGCTAATGAAAATACAATTTTAAACACTATTAAACATATTTACAATACAGACGGTTTAAAAGGATTTTATCGTGGTTTAACTCCAATCACTTTGGGTTATCTTCCAACTTGGATGGTTTATTTTCCTGTATATGGTAAATTAAAACGTATATTAACTGGTTATTTTGTAAATACAAACTCAAACTCAAACACTAATGACACTTATGATTTAAGAGTAAATGTACTTTCAGCTATTGGGGCTGGCGGCACATCAACCCTTGCTACTAATCCAATTTGGGTGGTAAAAACAAGATTAATGTCACAAACAATTAAGTCAGCTAGTTGGCGTTACACATCTACATTAAACGCATTTATAACAATTTATAAAACAGAAGGATTTTTTGCATTTTATTCTGGTATTGCACCTGCATTATTAGGACTTACACATGTTGCTTTACAGTTTCCATTATATGAATATTTGAAAAGAGTTTTCAATGCAAAACCAACATCTATTCAATCAATAGAGGAGGAGAGTACAAGGGAAAGGTTAATAAGACTACGAGGTATAGCTGGAGCATCAATTCTTTCAAAAATGTGTGCAAGTTTAATAACATATCCACATGAAGTTGTTAGAACTTCAATGCAAATTGCTTTAAAATCTGATTCTCCTACATTAAAAATTACTCCTTCTAATAATAATTATACACCAGTAGAGAATATTAGTAATCATTTTCATACAATTCATCGTTTGGACAAGGCTAATAATAACAAAAATAACAAAAATACGTTAGTTAGACCTTCTTTTATGCATGTAATTAAAACTCTTTACAAATCCTATGGATGGCGTGGTTTTTATTTTGGCTTGGGAACTAATTTAATACGAGTGGTTCCTGCTTCGGCTGTTACTTTATTAACATATGAAACTGTTTCTTACGAATTACGAATTCCTGTGGAGTGATGGCATAATATATATAGACATATAGACATATAAAGACATATATTGGACATATATTGGACATATATTGGACATATATTGGACATATATTGGACATACAAAGTACATACAAAGTTACATATAAAGTTACATATAAAGTTACATATAAAGGACATACAAAAACATGCGTAAACACATAAATGCGTAACCATATACAACATAACAAATACATATAGATAAACAAATTTAAGACAGTGACTACCAACTCAGCCAACTCTTATCGCCACCACCCTTGTCCGCTCGCACATTTTGCAAAGTGGTCTGCCTCTTTTTGTAGCCATAGGTTTCCGGGTCTGGGTTTCCAGTCAGTAGTTCCAAGTCCTTTTCTGGATCGACTTGGGTTCGCCATTTAGACCGTTTTCGAATTCCAAGAGAATTTTCAGAATTTTCTTCTGCATTCTCCTCCTCTTCCGTATTCTTCTTGTCTTCATTTTTTGGAAAAACAACATTTCTGTGTATATGTCTCTCATCAAACTGGGCCTGTTTTGATGCCCTTAGTAATTCGGCCATCTCTTTAGTAATATTTCCAGCCTCATACTCTTTTTTAAGACCGTCTTCAAATTCACGAATATGATCCGCTATTTTTCGACTAGCCTCCCCACTTGCAATTTCTTTTTCCCTCTGCCATTTTTTCTTCATAGTAAACGCCACTGTCTGAGTTGTTAGAGAAAGCTGTAAATATATATATAATATACATACCCCGGCACATAGTATAATGGGAAATATTATCCTCTTGGGCGTTGGCCTACTTATGACCATTTTCCAGACCAGTTTAGCCCGTTCTTTAAATTGCAATGGTCTGGCCATTTTATTAATATTAATATGTCAATTTTGTGTTGTGTTTATTTCTTATTTAGATATTTATTGTTATTTATTATATTGGGTGTATGTTGTGGTTAATATGGGGGGGTTGTATGTTGTATACGTCTTATTTATTTCCATTTACAGATTAATTAAATTTTAGCTTATACGATATATCACATATACCCTATTTAAAGTAATTTTTATTATTATAAATTTTAATTAAATTCTTATTATATATATTTATTTCCTAATTGCTCTTTGATTAATAATCGGCTATTTATCCGAGATTGAGTTTGTTTGTATGTATGTAAATATTAAAATAATACCCCCCCATATATTATATATATATATACCGCTTCTATATAATGTCTCCCGTGGTAAGCCAACCCCTTTCACCGAATGGTTTTCGTCGCCACCCAACCGTGATTCTTCCAATCGGTTTATTAAAAGAGTTTTGAGTATTGCTATTTTTATTATTTACATCATTGTCATTTTCCTTATCGGGTTCAACAAGAAAAGCATATTGAAAAACATTTCCTGGAGTTAACAACACAGTTCCTCCTATTTCGTTATTTATATCATTGTTAATATTTGTATCTGTAGTTGTATTTGTAGTTGTAGTAGACGGGTTATTGATCGCCGGTGGATGCCCAAGCATACGCGATTTTAAACCGACATTTGGAACTAGTTCAGCCGCTTCTAGAATAATAATTTCAGCTGATTGTTGACGATTTTGAGTTAGTTGCGAATTTGGACTATTAGGCGTAATCTGGTTATTTTTATTATTATTCTGGTTATTTTGATTGCTTTGATATTCAGACGATGACCTTAATGGTTTATCTGTATGTGAAAATAATGCCGAAGTATTTTCTACTTGTGCTTGTACTATAAAACTATTCGTTTTTAATTTATAAGGTGTAACTTTAGTTCTCACTGCAAGACAATGATTTGCTGTAAATCTATAAACTTTTCTTATTATTCCTTCCTCTGTATTTTCGTCATTAGTATTTATGTTATTTTCATTTTCATTATCATTATGACTATTACCATTAATATTATCCTCATCTTTGTATGTAAGAGATACAACTAATTGATGTGTTCCCGGTTGTTTTATATCAACTGATGCAAGGCCAATAAGAGTATTCCCATCAAACTTAAATTCTCTACCATCATCATCATCATCATCATTAATATTATCCACTTTCTCATCCTTTCGTAATATTGTCTTCACTTTTACAGGTATAGAAGAATAACCAGAAGGAAGATGAATGGATATCGAAAGACCAGTTGGAATAGCTTTGTTGATTTTTTTTAATTCTTTGTTTTTAATCTCATTATTAATATTAGTAGTTATAATCTCATTCGAAAATCCTTTAGCCGTAGCTGCAACAAGAAACACAAATGGCTCTCCAACCCATACAGCACCAAATGATTTTGGCAAAGACATGGCGGAACTTGTACATGATAGATCATTATTTACATTATCGCACAATGCAAAAATCTCATCACCATTGTCATTTTTACCATCACTAATCATATTTTCAATATCTGACGCGTCTAAAGATAACCAGTCATTTTCATCCCTTAGACGTGGTCTTGACAGCCTCAACACTTTTATATTTATAGGCCGCGTAGAAGGCGGTGGAACTAAATTTTTATTTTTTACAAACACATTACTATTAGAATCTGACATGATAGTGTGTGTATATATATTTATATTATTATATTATTATATTATTTATATTAAATTTATAATGTATTTATAATGATTTATACTATATTGCAATATATTGCAATATAGTATATAATAATATACAAATGAATAACTGCAATCGAGCTATTTGGCACTTTATACTAAAACTGGTTAATGCTAATACTGATTAATGCTTAAATATATTCAAATCAAATCTAGTCGAATGAATCCCATGCTTTTTAATACGTTAAATAAATTTCGTTACTAATCAACTGAATTCTGCTTCTATAGGTGTGTTTTCTCTTTTTACTAATAATTAATTCATCCCAATTCCTTTTCCGTTGCTTAATAAATCACATAATCTATTATAATTTATTAAATCATCAAAAAAAAAAACGTCAATTGAGGTGGTTATACACTAATTTATGATCAGCAGGGTATTATATTCAATTGATATAAACGATAGTCAATATTAACTGTTATTTGCAATGGAAAATAGAAAAAATATTTATCTGATAATAAAAGAAATAAAAAAATAGAAAATAAAAAATAAAAAAAAAAAAAAAAAAAAAAAAAAAAAAAAAAAAAAAAAAAAAAAAAAAAAAAAAAAAAAAAAAAAAAAAAAAAAATAAAAAAAAAAATAAAAAAAAAAATAAAAATAAAAAATAAAAAATAAATAAAACTATAACGGTTTTCCAAATTACTTGGCGAGTCAAAAACGATATACGTTTACGAGATAATCACTATATATATAATAAACCTATATATATTATTTTCATTTTAATCAATTGGAAAACGTCATTAACTGTATGCAAAAAATAAAACGTAATAGCATTATTAATAAAAAGAGCAAATAAATTTCTGGAAGTAAATTTACTTGGATAGATGGTATTTACTTAATGTATGAAAAAGCATGGGACTCAATCAACTATTTGAGATATAATTTAAGCAAAAGCTGAATACATATATATATATATGTATTAAATTATTAAAAATTCATAATAGGTGTCGTCATTGGAAATTACTCGGGATAATAATTTATATGTTTTGAACTCTATTGCTATTTTGCCATTTTTTATTTTTTATTTTTTATCTTTATTATATTTTTTATTTTATATCTTTATTATCTTTATATATTTTATACTTCCATATTTACATATTTGTTACATTTGTTACATATTTATCACATTATTACATATTTATTCTTATCATTTTTAATTTACTTATTAGTATATTAAAAAATGCCCTGCGCAAGACGTACCTCAGAGCGCCCTGCTTGTTTAAACTATGCTGATAAATTTCCAATATCGTATTGCAGATATGAACTTTGTGCAATGGCCAATAAAAACCAAAAAGATAAATTAAATTATTTGCGTCAGAAAAAAGGAAAACAACCGACAGATTTTTTAAAATCAAAATATCATGAGAATTATATTTTATCTAAATCGAAACCTACTCCCACGAAACATTTATATTTAAACTTAAATAGATTAGAACTTAAATCGAAATCAGAATTATCTACTTCTTCATCTTTGATCTCTTCAACACCTTCTATTTCTTCAAGTCAATTATATTCGCAGCCGCTTTCTGCAACATGTGAAAATAGTAATCGTTCTACTTTATTCCCTTCGAGAAAATTAACTCCAATAATTTATATCAGAAAGGATAAACCTCCATTGCGTTCACAAATCCCTCCTGCTAGACTACGTTCTGTTCCCAGAAACAATGAAAGAAACCATTCTTTTTTTTCGGCTTCTACTGGTTCAGATAATAAAAATGAGAATAAACTTTTTAGATCATCTTTTTCAACTAAAGGCACTCCCTCAACCCGCAAATATGCTTGTAATATCAATGCAATTATCAAATCTTCTTTTGCGATGGCTACATATGTACCTAATAATTTAATTGAAAATGTAACTGACGATGTAACCGAAAATGTAACTGGAAAGAAGAATGGAAACGAAGCAGTAGAGTTAAAAACGAATTATGTGCCCAGTTTATCTCTTAACCATACTAAGAGCTTATTTGTTTCCAATTATACTAAAAATACTAATACTAACAATGTTAATAATGATAATCTTAGTATCAATAATAGAAGCAACGTAGTTGTTAAGAATAATAGAAATAGTATTGAAGCTAGCAATATAATCCACAGTTACGATAAAATTGGTAATAGCACTAATAATAATAATAACAAACAGATAAATGATATGACAATCGATATGGCAAAAAACCCAAACATCTCAAATAAACTACCATCTCAACAACAACACCGCTCAAATGTAAAGTCTACTGAGAAAAGATGCCTGTCTTGTCATACAACTAGATCTCCGTGTTGGAGACCTTCTTGGAAACCAAAAGATGGTCGATTATGCAATTCTTGTGGTTTAAGATTTAAAAAAACCAGAGCGTGTTGTTCTAATTCTTTATGTAGACGTATACCTGCGCAAGGCGAGTGGACATGTATTAAACATAAGTCTAGAAATTCAAATTTATTATCTTGTCTTGAATGTAATTCTCCTTTGGTGTTATATTATGAGTAAAACTCAATTAATAAGAATAAATGTAGATGTACAAAGACTGCAAAACATCAATAAATCTGACATACTAAAGATCATCTTGGATATAACCTCCCTCCCTCCTTTATCTGATAACTCTTAATTAAAGGGTAAACGTATATACATGATTTATTATTATAACTAAATAAAAATAAATAAATAAAATATTAAATACAATTAAATTAAGTTTTAATTCGAACATAGAAATAATAAATAGAAATAAATTTTATAACCCATAGGAAAAAATAAATAATTATATAAGACATAGACAATATGCATCCTAAATTAATTAATATCATAATAATAAATTAGTTAAATAATAAACACATAATTATTTTAATTTAATAACCAGAATTTCTATCCACATATGTACATTTGGAACTAGGAAACCCACAAAAATCTAAAAATAAAATATAAAACAGATATAAATGAGTATAAAAACAATTAAAAAGTTATTAGAGGCATTACATATTGTTTAATTTACAAGGTTGATTGACTTATAAATAAGTGTTTAATGATGATCTAAAATTTTAACATAAGTTAAATTTAATGGTATTTTGGTCGAATTGTTAATTTTTTTTTTTTTTTTTTTAATTTATCAAACTAATTAATAAATTGGTTGTTAAAGATAATCATTTCAATAGATCTCTACTTGTACTCTGAGTAGGAGGAGTTTCAGGACCATTATTTGTATTATTAGAATTGTCATTACTATTATTTTGATTTGAGTATGGTGAAGAAATATTATTATCATCATCGTCATTACTTTCTATTGGAGCCAAATCATCTAAAGCCCATTCCTCGATACCATCTGGAACACCAGGTGATAGTACAGCAGATGAAGTTGTGCCTATGGTCCATTCTTCATCAAATGGATGATGGGCATAATAGTCATCAGCATATTCATAATCATAATCATATTCATCAGATGAATAATCTCCTGAAGAAGAGTGGTAATCACCATCTGAATAATAATCGCCTTCATCATTATATAATAATCTTCCTTCAGCTTCATTTCTTGTTGATATACCTCTTGATCCATCAGCAGATCCTATACCTAACGAACTACCTGAACCAGCTGGTGAAACACCATGAGAATTTTTAGGAGAAGTTCCACGATCTATAGAATCAGTTACGCTACCGCTTCCATTAGCAGAAAGATTACCCCCACCAGAATTATTTCCATTCATACTACCAAATGAAGTAGAAGATGGATTTAAAGGTGAATCCAAGTTAAAACCATTTGATAGACTAACACTAGATCCAAAATTATTATTATTCCCACCTCTGTATCCACCTCTAACACGGCGTGAGCCCCATGAAGAACCACGTGGATGATGAGTACGAACAAATGGAGTAGGTTGTACAAATGAATCCTTTTTAGATAAAGAATGATGTAAGGTTGACGTTGAATCATCTAATGGAGAGGCAAGTTGAGAAGGATATTGATTGTAAAGTGTACGAGAGCCCGTGAAACCATTGATAGATTTTTTTGTATGACGATTGAAAACAGGTTTTCCTTTATGACGTCTTCTACGACGAGCCGATCTTGCAGAGGATTTCAAAGGAATCCATGCAATAGATTCATAATTCCAACGCCAAAGTTTATCCTTTGCAATTAAAGGTAAGTGACGTCTAGCAAAATAAAAGACAGTACAGGAAAGAATAGCACCACCCATAAGATCAATGAAATAATGATGAGTTAAATACATAGTTGCCCACCAAATCCATAATTCATAACACATAAATAAAGGAGTTAGACGTGGGAATACATGAGACATGAAAAGAACTTCTATAGTTGCTGATCCTGAATGAAGACTTGGGAAAGCGCCAAATACTAAAGGAGAGGCAGTAAAAGTTGAAGTATACATATCTACACCGAGTAAACTATCTATACGACCTAAACCACCGGGGGAACCAGGAGTTGAATAAGTAGCAGGTTCTAAACCATGTAAAATTTCATACCAAGGAGGAGCAGAAGGGCAAGTAATTTGAATGATGACACCAATAAGATTCATATAACCAAAAGAAGCGGCATAGACTGGTAAAGTACGAGGAGGGGCGAATAAAAAAATCAAACCCGCACATACAAAAGGAGCACCAAAATGAATTAAACCATAGGGAACCCAGGCAAGTACATCTAGAACAGAAGAAGTGTACTGAGATAACATAGATGATAAATTTCCACCATAAAAGATAGTTTCAAGAGCTGGTAAAATACGCACTGAAATTCTAGGTCTTATTGAAACTGGAAGGAATTGACAAGAATAAAAAAGAATCAGCCAAGTAATTATTGGCAAGGCATTGAAAAAGAATTGTGACGTTGCTGGGATTAGCATAACTAAAGCGATAAGAGAAGCCAAAAATAATCGCAAAATAAAGCCGGGAGATTTTATCATTATAAATGCAAAAATAAGAATGCCACCCATAAAAACATATTGAATATCCGAAAATGTGTATCGGTGTTTTTTTAATTTTTGTATCGTTTTCCGTATGGAAAACGATTTCTCCAACGAAGCGATAGACATGGGTTGGTTAAAATAAAAATAATAAAGTAATAAAAATAATAAAGTAATAAAAAAAATATAACTATAAATTACAATTAATTATAAATTATAAGTTAATAGAGATAAAAATTAATTTTAAAAAATAAGATAAAATTTAAACTATAAATTATGAATTAAATCAAAATTATAAGTTAAAATTACAAATTGACTGTAAAAACTACATGTTAGTATTATAAATAGAAATAAACCCATAAAATTAACTATATTAAAATTAATATAGAAAAATATAAAACAAAAATAAAAATTGAATTGCAATTATAAAAATGAAATGAAATTGTAAATTAAATATAAAATAAAATTATTTATAAAGTAAATTGTAAATATCAATTAATAGGAATAGTAAATTAAATACAAAATGTAAAATAAAAAAAAGAAATAAAAATGGAAAAAACAATTAAATATATTATAAAAATTTTTAAAAAAAAAAAATAGAAAATAAAATAAAAATATAAAATAATAATTAAATAAAAATAAAAATTAAATATAAAAATAAAAATATAATAAAAAAAAAATAAAAATTAAATTTAAAAATTAAATATAAAAATTAAATATAAAATAAAAAATATAAAATAAAATAAAAAATATAAATAAAAAATAAAATAATAATTAAAAAAATATAAATATAAAATAAAAAAATAAAAATTAAATGTAAAATAATAATCAAAAAAAAAAAATAAAAATATAATTTTAAACTGTAATTGAATAAAAACAAAATAAAAATTAAATTAAATAAAAATATAAAATAATAATTAAATGTAAAATAAAATTTAAATATAAATAAAATAAAAAAAAATTTAAAAATTAAATGTAAAATAAAAAAAAATAAAAATAAAAATAAAAAATAAAAAAATATAAAAAAAAATAAAACAAAACAAAATTAAATAAAATATAATTTCAAACTGTAATTGAATAAAAACAAAATAAAAATTAAATGCAAAATTAAAAAAATAAAAAAAATAAAAAAAAAAA